>JAQIYF010000050.1:0-16757 GCA_034700865.1 Oribatida sp. Gr-Ori-00025
AGTATAGGCAAGGGATTGGGCTGCCGGGGACTGGTGTGTGGGCGTCAGTGGTTCAGTGGTAGAATGCTCGCCTGCCACGCGGGCGGCCCGGGTTCGATTCCCGGCTGACGCACTAAACTTTTTTTGTTTTTCATTTATAACTTAATTATTAATCATTAAAATAATTTATTTATTTATTTTTATTCAACAATCAATTGCTTGTAATCCTATTCAACGCTTGAGCTCTTCTTTCGGTATTTTGAAACAAAGCTCTCATCAGTTGTTTGACTTCCTGTGCGGTGAACATAGCGGCCAGTATTCCCTTCCCGTCCGACCATCGGTTCACTATTTCGATTAGATTTGCCTGAAATTACAAATCGAATTAATTCTCATAATTGACACTAAATTATAGCAAAAAAGTGTAAACCTTTAGAATAAAATTCAATTCCGAGAGTTTAGACCACTTCGGGACTAAACGCATCGGGTTTTCGGACTTCAAAAATATTTGCATTTCATTTAAGAGAAACTCCATTTCCAGACTGAGCCGAACGGCGCCCAAAGAGCTGATGTCGTTCTGCATTTGGATCTTATTTATCAATTCAACAAATAATGAGTTGACAAGAGTTCCGACGGCTTTGTCGTAAACTTTTGTCGGCAATACATCAGTGAAGGCATTCTTCAGGAAATTCAAATGAACTAAACATTGTTTCATAACTTTTCGAAACTCTTCTGCCAATTGATCGCCGATTGCAGTCTTTGAGTCTTCATTCGCCAAATCGTTGAGACAATGGCAGAACTTCTGGCTTTGAATGAATTCTAAAAGAATTTTTTCCTGAGATTTCATTAGTTTGAGGAACAGTTGAGATCCCAGGTCTCGAACAACAGGTATAAAAGGGTCGAAAATATTGTAATTGTATTGAAAAGCAAACGATTCGATGAAATGCGCGAAAAACATACAATTGTTGTGAAAAATAGCGTTTTGTTGCGGGAATTCAGTTATCATTTTCTTGTGAAATACAGGACTTATATCGATATAGAGTTCGCAAATGTTTTCGATGGCCTCAACCAGAGCTTCAGAGCATTCGGTGGAACACTGGGAACACAATTCCAAAATATGTTTCATTAGATCTTTGAGATCGACCATAAATTCACTGATTCTACACAACGGGAAAGGATTTTTTGGATTTAACTGGTTTTCCGAATCTCCGCCGACTTCTACGGTTTTGTGTAAATCCCGCGAAACCATAGATTTGGCAGAAATTATAAAATCAACGCAAAGATTGCGACAAAAGTAAGAATTGATATTAAGAGCGAATTCAATGAAAGGAGAGTTACTTTTCTCGTCAATGAACTCAACCTCAATGAGAAAACGGCGGAAATCTTCGGCCGAATTGACGACCGATAGGTATGACTTCACTTCAGATTCATTTTTAGGCATTAATCGATTCAAATAATGTTTTAGGATCTGATTGAAGACGTCTTCAGCCCATAGATGTCCCAAATGTCGCAATAATTGTCTTCCAATTGTGATCTTATTTTTATCGGTTATTAATTGATTCAAGTAATCAAAGAATTGTTTCAGAAGTGAAAGTGGAGGACAAGAAGTGGTGTTAGTATTGGAAACTTTGGCCGTAATTCTGTTGTCTTCCAAAAGCAATTGATTCACTTCTTCATTGAGTATGGGTTTAATGAAATATCGGTTCAAATCAATGATCAAATCGTTAAGAAATCTATAATTCTTTTCAAATTCGACCAGAATTTTGATGAAATTCTTGTATTCATTAGTCTTTAAATATTGAATTAAATTAAATTCAAAGATATTTTCTTTATTGAACTCATCTCTGAATGTCTTGACATTAGTATTGAATAACTGTTTTGTATTGAAAACCAATTCCTCTCTCTTTAGGATTAATTCAGTTTTAATTGAATCTAAAAATGGTTTCAATTCTTTGGAAATATTCGTCAAATCATTGTTTGAATCAATGGTTTGAATCAACTCTTGATATAGTTTTGAGGCACTTGTCATGTATTGGACAGACATTTCATATGAATTCAAATTAAATGATTCGTCGATTAAATCCATTTCTCTATTAATTTGTTTAAAGTTTTCGATAAAAACCGCCAAATGTTTGGATCTATTGATGCGATCAGTGGTTTGATTGCAAATAGCCTTCAATTCATTGATTTTTGTCATTAAATCGCTTCCAATGAATGAATTCAATTGTGTTTCCAATGCTTTCATCTCATCGTTAAATGCAATCAAATTATTATAACTTTTATTCAATTCATTCAAATCGACGTTAAATTCAATGAAGTGTTCATTTAATTGACTTTTCGTTAATTGGATCTCATGTTTGATCTCTTCGCGCAAACCATCGTTTGTCTCGTGTTTTAGCAAAACGCCACTCAAATACTCATTTAAAGTCCATTTAGTGGTCACTTCGGGTATAGATTTGGACATAATTTTTATTTTATTTATTTCTTTTAATCACTTATTGCTTAGAAAATAATTTATAATAACTATTAGTTATTAAGGATTTGACGATAATTTAGATTCAATTCAATTGTATTTACAGATCAGTCAACAAATCATCAAAACTTTCATTCATTTCAAACATTACGTCATTTAAAACAATGCAAACATTTTTGTGCTTTTCATTAAAAAGTTTTTGATTTCATTATACAGTAGACTAAACGAAAAGTATCGATGAAATGGTGGTGCGATAGGACAAGGATGTGATGGAATGGGAGGAAAAGAGGTTTCAAATAATGGTTCGTTTAGTACAATATTAGCCGTCGATTGAAATGAATGAGAGTTTTGGTAATAAGTGTTGACGTAATGCAAAGTAAAGTTATCCTCACTTTTAAAGGCATTAATTGTTTTTTTAAAAGTTATTTACAAAATATATTTTAAAAGTATTCAAACAAAAGGACCACTAATTCAAGAAACCGCGACATTGAGGCGCCTGACAAAGACATGGGATCTTATTGTCCTCTTCTATCGGGAACTTATAGTCGTATGTAATCTCTTCGTCGACACCAATGGGTTGTTTAGAATAAATAACAATTTTCTTATTGCCCTCAACTGTAATCACTTTGGCGTAACAGTTGGGCTGTAATTACAAAATCAATGCCATTATTACAACAATTCATTCATTGGAAGCATTCATTGATACATACATTGCAACTATGGTTAATGAACCTTGCTACATTCCCGCATCGGGTCGCGTCCACTATCGTCTCGAGGTCTACGCGGAACAGATATGAACTACCGATCCCTATATCCGTATACTTTTTCTCTCTAATGTCGGCAACGATGGGCCGAATTCCTTGTCCGACATATTCGATGACCATCTCGTCGGCGGCGATCGGTTCCAACGCAAAGAGTCCCCAATCGTGTATTCGACTCTTCGAAAACTTCAATTGCTTTTTACGGAACTGTTTTCAAGACAACAATTAATTTTCGATATAATGTAAGGAAATGAACGTCAAACTGACCTGTAATTGATTGAACTTCAAGAGGTCACTCCAGGCGGCGTCAACTGTTGCCAAAAGGCGTCTTTGGTTGGATCGGGCCTCTCGAGTGGACTGTTGACCTATTTGTCGGGCGCGCAACTGTTTGGGTAAGTCTTCGTCATCTTTTTGGGCTTTATTGAGGTTAGCGTTGGAGACGTGACAAAGTCTTTGCTTTTCCCAGACATCCATCTTATAGTAACCCTCAGATCGGGCGCAACCCGTTTGATGGACTCTAGCTTGTGAATCGTCTGTCTTTTTCCTCTTTTTAGGCAATGGTATGTGAGTGGGCGGGTGTTCGACCCAATGGATGTCATTCAACCACCAGATCTGGTTGTCCTCCTGAAGCATAGCCTCATAACTCCTTTTCAAATAAGACACGTCTTCGCTGTCTATCCCTGTCTTTAAGAATTCATATAAAATATTCATCTCTTCGAGAAGATCTCGTTTCTCATAAACAGGTTCTGGTGTTGGACTTCTTTGTTCGATAAACTCTGGAACAAACTCCGCATTCGCCACATTAGACGGCGTTCTCTTTGCTTTACGCCATTCAGAGGCCACGGCATAGAGACTGTGATGGAACTCCTGATTCGGAGATTTAATTTGCGTCGTCGTCGATGTTCTTCGTTTATACTGTCGTTTCTGAGTCTTAACTTGAGATGAGGTATGGGTTGTTCTGCTATACATGTGATCCGTTAACTGATTTGATTGTTTGTCTTTATTTTTCTCATTAACCACTGGTTTCTTCTTAACGCCTCCGCGCGCCACAGAATCGATGACATTATCGACGTCTGAAATGAGATCTCGTCGAGTGTGGACTTCCGGTAAACAATAGCTGTGATCGAAAGCAATTGATGTTTGGGGCGCCTCCTTCTCAAACTGTTCTGCTTCTGAAGCAGATTCTGTATCACTTCCCTGTCTGGTCAGTAGTCCCGCACTTTTAATATCGCTATCATTCCTATTATTCTTTTCGTTATCTATTTTATTAATGGATGTGAAACCTGTGGCCAAAGCCATGAGTGCCTGAGAGGCCTCGTACTCAAGAGTTCGGGTGATATCGGAATCCTTTTCAGCGTTTTGTTCATTAGTCTGAACTGAACTCATGTTTAAATCATTTTTTGTACTCATTTCAGAACTTTGTGTTTCACTCTTTAAATCAGATTTTCTTTGACACGAATCGGAATCGTATGACTCAATCGACTTCTCTTTCGCCACATCTTTCGGTCTATGCTTTCGGTATTTCTTTTTTCTACTTTCTGTTGAAGACCTCGACTTCGAAGTTACCGATGATTTTGAAGAACTTGAAGACACAGATGACGACGACGATGAAGAAGAAGACGACGAAGAAGATGACGAATCACTGTCTGAATCACTCGATGAAGAGCTCGAACCCGAAGAACTTGAATCCGAATTAGAGGTCGAAGTGCTATCACTACTACTAGAACTCGAAGACTTGGTATCGACGACAGCGGCCGCTCTGTTCTTCTGAGCTCTCAATTCTCTTCTTCGATAGCTTTCAGAATCTGATTCATCGGTGAGTTTGTCGGCTTCGATATCAGATTCACTTCTTTTCCTATCGCCGGTCACGTCATGTGTAGGAGAGGTCGGCTTTTTGAGCTTTCGGCGAAATGAAGGCATCTTAGGTATGGCCGCCCGGAGACCGAGACCACCGCCGAAGTTATTTACAGATTCTATTCGATTGTTATCAGAGAGTGAAGACATTGACTGCCAATCAGATCGTGAATGTGTCGGAACATTGTTTTTAATGAAATTCTTTTCATCGGTCGCTGAAATTCCTTGTGATTTGTATTTGCGTTCGGACTCATCCCACCAGTTCTCGAATATCTTGAAGGCGGAGCTCTCGACCATCTTTTTGCAAATGTCTTTTTTAATCAAATCCTTGAGCTCTGAGACCACAATATTGAGTGAATTGCGAGTGATTTGTATTTTCTTCGCCTCATTGTTCTGCTTCTGCCACTCGGCGGTCGAGTGCGACGATTGAGACAATTTAGACGTCGGAGTGATTGGCGCTGATATAGAAGAGAAATGTGAGGCTATATATCCCGGATAGAAACAGGGCGTTGGATATGACTGAGTGGCAAATGACTGGCCAGTCATGGGTGGGAACATGAAGGGTGCGAAGGCTGGACCGGAGATGTTAGGCTGAGTTGTAGTTGAGCTAAAGACTCCCAAACCAATGTCAGATCCCATACCAGGTTTCCATAATCCCAAGCGAGCCATCATCTGCACGTGTTCTGATGGATACATCGGGTGCGAGTTCGGGTGAAGAGCACCGGCAGAGTTGGATGGCTCACTGGTATCCCCTCCTATGTGCAGCTTTTCCCCACTACTCAATGAAGACAAAGACATGCGATCGTCATCGATGTCGTCTTCAATACCTTTTTTAGACGTTTTATTACGAGTTCTCTTACTTTCCTGGGGTTCGTCCTTAAGTGGTGTCGCGTCGTCTTCGGCCAACTCTTCCTCTAAGTTATCGCTTCCCTCGTCGTCGTCACTGTCTTCCAGATTCGGTTCTCGTCCCGAATCTATTTCTTTTGTCATTTTATGCCATTTAATGAAATCGGAGGCGCTTAGGAAGGGTGAGGGAGGCGTTCCTAATATGGCCTCCGAATCGTATTCACGTCTTTGGTTTTGACGTCTGTTTGACGAGTCTTTCGACTCGTGTTTTCTGTTATGCTTTGGAGAACCGCTTTTGAATTCATTGGAAACAAAAGGAGGGCTTCCGATAGCAGACATAACTCCCAAAAAACTCGGCGCTAAACCAGCGCTCTGTTGCTTAAGAAGCAGTTCTATTCTCGAATCCAAACTCTCACGAATCGGGCTTTTGTCGAACGAAGACTCAGAGCGAGTGCTTTCAATCCATGTCCTGCTTTGCTGATCCCAACTCATGTTATTGGGTATGGTTTGACTCCATGAGCCGTCCGTACAGTTGTTACCATTGTTTTGATGGTAAGGGTATTGAGCGTTGTGTTGATATGAGAACCCGCTGTCGAAACTAATTGGTGTTGAATGTGATGAATGACTTGAATGAAAACCTGTAGAAGAAGTCGCGTTAGCTCTCACTTCGGAATTATACCCAAAGTCTGAAGAGGCGGCGGGAGTGGAGGCAGGAATCGATGGGTTGACAGAAGGGGCCGCCGTTAGAGAAACACTTTCCAATTCAGAGGCAATTTTATTCGGATCTAAAAATGTTGAATCAATTGGTTTCTGAACTGGAATTTGTGGCACAATTGGCGGCGGATTAACGATTGCTTCGAATGCTGTCATCACTTCTTTGCCTATTATAATGAAAACACGAGTCAAACAAATACTGATTTCTCAGAAAATGTCAAATAAATACCGAACGGATCGAGAAAGACATTAATTATATTCCCCATAACTGACGTCTGGTCTAACTTCTCGACACATGACTTCGCGCCGGCCGTCGACACAAACGAAATGCGCGCTAAACCCAAATGTTTTTTCGTCTTCGGGTGATATAGAACTTGGATTTCATCGATGAGATCAAACTTTTTCACTAAATCTTCTAAAAATGTTTTGTTTATATTGTCGTTTAGATTAGTTATCGACACTTCTATTGGCGGAGGAATTCCCACATAATTAGAGTCAATCTGTAATTAAAAACTTTTCATAAGATTTAAATCTTTCGAAAGCTTTTGAAGAAAATAACCTTAAATTTGGGAAAAATAAGTTCTGCGGCTTCGATACGGTTCCAAATGGCGGGACCTCTTCGCGGGTCTTTCACCTGAACACTAGGATATAGGGATTCCTTCTGTAATTAAACAATAATTTAGTAATTATTTTCACAATAGCTATGAAACGAGTAATTCTATGGACACTAACCCCTTGAACAACACCATCGTATCGGTAGACCTTTACCGGTCCCTTCTTGAGCGCCGGATCGGCTATTAATTTATAATTTCGGGGTTTTTTATCCTTATTTGGATCGACCGCTGGATTATGGGATTGAGATAACGCTGAAGAGTGTGGCGCTTGTGATGGATGAGAGGGATGTGAAAGTGGTTTCGGTTGTGGTTTGGGTTGCGATGAGTTGTGATTTAATGAATGGGTTTCCGATTGACTCTGAGTTTGAGAAACCATTTCTCCGTTCAGTGCTATTAATGAGAAATAAATTGAATTGTCTTTGAAATGAAGTGAACAAACAATTAGTTCTAACAGTGATTTGTGGCCACAATTTGTTTACAATTGTTATTTAGGACCGGATTTACAATCGTTTCCTTCATTTGTCTGGATATTCATCCGAATGAATGGTTATTCAGATGGAAATCAATTCAATTCATATCACTATTAAATAGAGAAAACAAATTGTCATTAAATCTCAGATTCAATTCATTCGGAAAATTGCATTCAATCTAATGGTTAAGTGGATTACCGAAGACGTAAACAATTGACAGATAATCAGATATTGGTTTTCAATGAGATTTTGCGTCAATTATATCGATTCAAACAAAACATAATCGGATTTAAACTAAAATAAAATCAATTTTTTAATTCAATAAACAATTCAAACATTGAATACATTTGACTCTTCTCTTCAATACTACTAAACACTAAACGCTATTCACATTCAATACAGTATTGAATAACTCATTGATATATAGAGTTCTTAAGCACTTATAGAGTGAACACTTCATTAACTAAACACACCTTTCAATCAAATCAATTCATTTAATAAATTCAAACAAATGCTCATTAAATCTCTTCAAAGCATTCAATTAATTGATTTTCTATTAATTAAAATATAATTTTTTAAATTAATTAATCAAATAATTAAATAAATACTAAAATCCGAGTTCTATATAAAAAATATAATTTTTATTCGCCATCTATTGGCCATTCACTGCAATACAAATCTACAATATTTTTGCATTAAATTCATGTTTTGTTTTAATTAATTCATTATTTTAATCAAAATATACTTTAATTGAAAGCAAAAACACAATTAAGACATCAATTAATTTATTTCATTTGCAAAACATATAAATTCAGTCAATTTATTGATAAAACAAAACATTTTCCCTCAAAATGAGAGAAATTATTGTTTTTTGGGTTCGGGTGGCCAGCGATCGGTAACCTTCTGGTGAACCGATTTCGGTAACCAATCCAAGTATTCGGTCAATAGATCTAAAATAATACACAAATATTATGAACTAATTGATAAGTCATTGAAATGGGAATATGTTTTGTCTCACAATTGGGATCTGATTTCCATTTATTGACTAAAGAGTTTCGACTTTCGATGGTTTCAGAAATTAATGATTTGAGGATTCGTTCGGTTCGTGGCTGAAGACGAGCCCAGGATTTGGTGATAATTGTTGGCGAAGACAATAAATGTTTTGAATATGTTTTGAAAAACTCGATGACATCTCCTTCGAGAAGAAATTTTGCGAAATATTTATATCTTTCCAATCCTTCAGGAAATAAGAGTTCCGTCGGTTTTATTGGCCAATCAAGTGGTCCGAAAGTGGCCGAACGGAAGCATTTTATTGAATCGGAAGACCTGTCATAACGAGGCGCCGGAGTCTCCAAAGGGTTGGAAAAAATACATGAATTGGGAGCGAAGAGAGGCAACCACTCGGGCTCTACGGCCACAACGTTTCGCATTTGAAGTTTTGTCGTCTCAAACATCTCCTGATAGACAACATATTCGGGTAATTCTTCGCTTAACACAGAATGCGTTGAAATAAAGACGGGTTTTTCGACTTCAATCGATTGGTAGGCATTCCTGAGTTTTTTCTTCTCCTTATTGTCTAAATCCATGTCCAGAACTGGTATTTTTCGTGCGATTCTGTCGAAGAATGCGCTTAACATTATTTGTCGCAAAAGTTTGATTTGTTGGTCATTCGGAGGACTCATTTCAAGGTTGGAAGTCATGTCTTCACTCAAGTCATTGCAAATCTGACTGATTTGAGAACTCAATTGTTTTCTTAATTTATTGATTTCAACGATTGCTTTATATTTTAAACCATTTTGTTGACAGAATTTTGGTGTCAGTCCTGCGAACTGTGCGCCGCCGATAGCGTTCAACATAACCATTATATCTCCTAATTGTAAAGCACTTCCACTTGTGGTCCAAATATTTTGTTTTTTAGAATTCAGATCACTATTAGTAAACATTTCCTGAATAGTTAGCGCCGACACTATGGCTATAGTATAAGGCATTAGATGGTGTTGTCTGGAAAGCGCCAACATTTTTGCATATCTGGGACTAATAGGGAAGTGTGCCATCGCTTTCCCTAATGCCGTTATCTGTGCTTTCATTACATTTCGTGAACTCTTTTCCCACTTTTTATTGACATCTTTTAGGGCTCCCATAGAAATGAGTCTCTTCTCTGAGGCCATCAGGGCTTCAATGGATGGCTGCGACGGAAACGGAAAGTTAATCACATTTTCGATGTTCATAGCCTTCATCTGAAGCACTAAATCATCGGTTGGTTTTCGAACCAATTCTGGTTCAGAATATTGTTTGAATTCGTCGTTGAAAATGGCAGACGAATACAATCGGTAACAATGACCGGGACCTGTCCTACCGGCGCGACCGGCCCTCTGGTCAGCCGATGCCTTGGAAGTCCAGTCGACAATAAAAGTTGAAATACCAGTGATATTGTCGTATACTTTGGTTTTAACCTAAAAGATAGCGAATTTGAATACAAATGAATGCATTAATAAAAGAGTCAAACCTTTCCGGAGTCGACAACATATTTCACGTTAGGAATAGTGAGAGAGGTTTCGGCGACGTTTGTCGCGATAACACAGAGCCGCGCGCCCGGAGGCGGGTCTCTGAATATCTTCGACTGTTCTGAATGAGGGAGTTGTGAATAGAGGGGAAGACAATAGAGGGGTTGGCTTTCGGTATAGAAAGTCTCGTCTTCGTCGTCATCGTTCTTAAACGGAATCATTTGTTCCTCATTCTCATCGTCAGAATAATCCAAATCATCTAAAGTCCTCTCACTTTCCAAAGGATTCACTTCATAACTGATTTAAAGAAAAATTAATTCAATTCTTAACAAAGAGTAGTCAAACACATACTCATCCAAATTGATTGCCGGCATCTTCTCAATCGTCAAACTCTTTACTTTTTCTTTGCTTTCATTCTTTTGATTTTTGTTATTCTTCTTAAGCGAAACATTATTCTCGTTATAGTTTTTTGTGGCATTTTTAGGATATTTGGCTCTAAGTCTTCGACACAAGACTTCGACCTCAAGTCTACCGGTGAGGAACACTAAAATACCACCGTTTGGACACTCTCTGTGTATTTTACAGACTTTATTGAAGGCTTCGTGAAGATAATCACTGTTTGTCTTCTTATTAAAATGAACAGAAACAGGGAATTGTCGCGAATCGATCTGAACGGACAATATGACAATCAATAGATGAAAGAAATGTATAAATCCTTACCTTTAATGCCGGAGGAATTGTTTTGAATAATTTACTATTTGTCGTAAAATCTTCGACTCTAAGGGTCGCCGACATTATTATTAATTTCAATGGATTTTGTTTCTGAAATCAGTATTTTTTTTATAAATTAGTTTAATTCTAAAAATAGTTTCATTTGAAGACTGACTTTATATCTGAGCGGAACTATACGTGAGAGCAAACCAATGAGAATATCCGAAAACAGACTCCTTTCGTGCGCCTCATCGATGATAATCACAGAATATTTGTTGAGAAGAAAATCCTAATTAAGAGGAAAACAAATTCATTTAATAATTAATTGTTTTTTTTATGAAAATAGTTTTAAAGCAAACGTTTTGTATTTCTTTGAGAAGCACTCCGTCGGTCATAAACTTTATTTTTGTCTTTTCTGTTACATTAGATTCAAAACGTATTTGAAAGGAAACCAAATCTTTTGAGACATTCATTTCGTGCGCCACTCTTTCAGACATAGCAATGGCCGCCACCCGTCGGGGTTCTGTGACGCCAATCATTTGATTATTATTTGCAAATCCGACCTCAAATAGGAATTGCGGCACTTGAGTCGTCTTTCCCGAACCCGTTTCACCGCAAACAATGACTACCGGGTTATTAAACACGGCGTCCAATATTGTGTGCTCTTCAGACACAATAGGAAGGGCTGAACGGCTCTTCTCTATCTCATCCGTCCGAATGATTGGAACAAATTCTCGTTTTTGAGACGAAATCTCTTCTTTCGGTATATTTTTTTGTTTTGTTGTAATATTTTTATCAATGATTTCTTCTTTAGAATTCTTTAAGACTTGATTTTGACATTTATTTTCCACTTTTTGTGGTTTAGTCACTAATTCTACTGAATTCTTATCTTCACTCAAATTATTATCATTTAAGTCATCAATACTTTCATCGCTTTCAGAATCGTCTGAATTGTCAGAAATTCCAATAATATTTAAATTTTTACTACTTTTGAATTCAGTTTTATTTTTCTTAAATTTTTTGTATTTTTTAATTTTAGTCAAAACTATTTCATCAAACTCTTCATTAACTAAATGAAGATTCGTTTTGATATCATTTAATCTGAAAAACAAATGATAAAAGTTTTGACAAAACTAGATATCGAATTAGTTCCAGAGTTGGTCTTTGAAGTGATTTAAGAAATTTTTCACAAATATTGAGATAAGTGTTGAGAAAATAAGTTATAATTAATATGAAATAACAAACCTTTTTCGTCCACAGGTCTGGACATCACTTGTCGATGACATTAACGCCATTTCTTTGTCTTCAGCTTTGAATTCTTGTAAATCACTCAATAGTTTTGATCTCTTTTTTATTGATAAAAATATAATTAGTTTTCAAACAGTTTTAATAAATATGATTATAAATTACATTAATTTTTCTGTTCTTTCGTTCCAAAACTTTTTCGAGTTTTTTCTTTTGTTTTTTGGATAAGATTTTCGTTTTAATGGCATTTTTTGGTAAAATTTGTTTTTTATTTGTCTTTGATTTTTGTGAACTCTTCTCTAAAACCAATGGATTAGAGGAATCGTATTTACTTTCATCGAAATCAATGACAATCTTATCGGACAATAGTTTCTGCAAATTATTAAATGATTAAAAGGCAGTCAATTATAGCAATCAAACAATTAATTAAAAATTAATTGAATTTTTATTTATTTTGCAATCAATTCAAAACAAACAAAAAGTCTTACCTTTTGTCCACTCAATTGTTGGACGCCTTTAGTGTCCGATTGTCTCGCTTTCCAATTGAATCGTTTTTGGCTTTTATTCATATTTAACACTAAATTCACATTCAATTAGATTTAAAACTAAATTCAATCAAAAACACCAATACTTGCGTCACATTTCAAACACGTGTTTAGAAAAACAACCAAAACATTGGATCCGTTCACACAATACGTACTCGCGTTCAACCATTGACTGCACTGTTGATCCAATTGGCCATTCATTACATTTAAAGTGTCCTCAAGTGGACAGACATTTCGGGAAATATTTTTAATGATAAATAAGTTTTTTGTTATTAAATTTGATTTCTCTTTATTATAATTTGACATTTGTTTGATTGTAATGAAAGTTAAAATTATATTGGATTTAGAATAAAATAAAATATGAGATGCAGTGAAGACATTGGCAGACAATCAATGCATTTAAGAATTTATTTAATTATTTATTCAAAATAAGAATTCAATCGATAATATAATCAAAATTAAGTCTTGATTTACATAAATAGTCTAATTATTGTGCAAAATATCTAATGGTTTAAGAGATTCATTAAAATACTTCTTAACTCTAATGTCTGACTAATGTATTTGAATCTCAGTCTCGACTCAATCATCAAAACATTGAGTCTTTTGGCGATCATTTCATTTCAATCTTCTTTAGATCTCTTATTCTTCTGTTTCGAAGCCTTGAGTGGATTTGATTTTAAGTCTTCGTATAAATTGTTTAAATCAAATTCGGCGACAACTGTGTCCTAAAGAATAGATAATAAAAATAATGTTTTACTGAACACAACATTAGAGAATGCATTGAATCCATACATAATTCAGATTAAATTTAACTAATTTTGAATTATTGTTCACAAGTGGTCTTCTGGTAAACTCTTTGCCATTACGGAAGAGTATAAGAGTCGGTAATTGTTTACTGAGTGTCGATGTATTGATTCTGTACTGTTTGGCCGACTCTTCATTTCGCGCTAAATCTATTTTCCCGAACCGGAAGTTCTCGAGACTGTATTTGGCCGAGAGTTCGGAGAAGACCGAAGAGAAGTCAATACAGGGAGGACTCCAAGCGGTGTATAACTCCATTAGCCATACAATCCGTTTGTCTCGTTCTAACTCCAGTTCAAAATCAGATCCACTGAAATACGATATGTTTTCCGGGCCTTCATATGAAGGTTCGGGCAAAAGGAGTAATTGGACTGAAAGACAAACAATTGATTTAAATGAATGGCTGTTTCATTAATTGTTATGTGATTTGAAACTAACGAATACAACAACTGATATAAAGGACTCCATAGACGGGATCCGAATAGAAGTAAAGCAAAACATTTCCCAACTTTGCTAACATACAGGCGGTGCTGATGTATGGCATCAGATGGACGGCACCTAAAGAAACACAATTAGCATAAGAATCAATCCATTCATCGCTCGGAAAGTCATTGAATGTAAACCTTGTTTTCGGGTCCGAAAGACAATAATAACTGCAGTGAAGAACAGGATTTCCGTTTCGTGCTATCGATAGAGAAAACTATTAATTATTGAATGAATTGTTTGATTCAATGGATAATTAATTCAATACATAATCCAATTGACACGAAGTGAAGAGGAAATCACAAAAAGGGGAAACATTTTTGAAGACAATGAAAGAAAGGGCTAATAATATGTTTGTTATGTAATGCAAACGTAACACACGTTTCAAATCAATTGCTTTCAAAAATTTCATTTTCTCTTTAATTCACTTTTAAATTAATTTTTTAATTCAATTCAAAATCACTTTAAATTCACATCAAATGCATTCAATTGAATGACTGATTGTTTTCATTGAATATTATTTTAAAACCAATTCATAGATGACGTGATGTGAGGAAAAAGTTTTCAATTCTTTACAGTTCTTCACAGAATCGGATTCATTAACTGTAAGGAAAGTATTATTTCAATCATTTATTTGCATTTAAGAGAATTTTAAAGACATTTTATAGAAATTATTTCAAAATTATAATTGAAAACTATATAATAAATGCACTTTTGTTTCACACTTAATATGTTTTTTATATTAAGCAAAAAAAAAGAAGTAAAAACAGTTACAATTCCTATCATATTTGACCCTTACATAAAACTTTTAATTAGAGAGACAACTTTTAAACCATTCCCGTAGAAATCCCGTAAACCCCGTAACCCGTACGGTACGGAACGAGTCACGAGATTTGTTTTATTACGGGTTACGGGACTGGTCTATAAAATTTTCAAATGTATTCGACTTTAAATTATTGAATACTATTTCCATTGACTGATTCGGTGATTAATAAAAAGCATTTAATTTTATGATAAAATTTGTCTTTAATTTCAAAGTTTATTAAAACAAATAAATGTTTTCTCATTTATTAGATTAATATTTTGATTATATTATAGTTTTTGATGATTTCGTTATATTTATTAAAGATATTATTATTATTAAAGATTTTGATTTAATGTGAGTTTAATATGATTTCAATGGAATGAGTATTAAATTGTTTAAAAATTATAATTAAATTAGAAAATTAACAAAAATATAACTAAAATTGGAATAAATCTAAAAAACTGGTCATTCGGTTAACTTTCGGGGAACAGCGCAGACGTGATAGGGTTTGGGTGACATGGAGGCGGCGGCGATCCCCAACGCTAGGGGTGGATCTTCATTGTCCGGAACAAACAGATCGAACTGTTGTAATAGACTGGAGAGGAAGAGGAAGACTTCCATTTTGGTTAAGACGTCTCCCAAACACATTCTTCGGCCTAATTTACATTCAAAACAATTCCCGAATTAGTTTTCAATTGTTTTCAAATACTATTAAAAGCCTTTTACTAACCGACAGAAAACGGTATGAAATGGTCAGGTTTATAAACTTTGCCATTTCTAAGAAAACGATCCGGATTAAAGAGTTCCGGTTCATCCCATAGATTCGGATCCATATTAATTGCATACAAATTCGGTAAAATGTTAGTCCCGGCGGGGATTCTATATCCACAAAGAGTTGAATCTCTTTTAAATAAAGGATAAAATAAATTAAATTTGTTTTAGATTTACGAATCGAGGAATTCATACTCAAGAGTGGAGTGAGCGTTGCCCAGAGCTATGATATTAGACCTCCGAAGCACTTCCCAAAAGGTGGCCTCAGTGTAAGGCATTTGACTCAAGTCATCCAATTCAGGCATCCGTTTGTGTCCAACCGCTTCATCGATCTCTGACTGAATCCGTTTCTGTGCCTTTGGGTTAATCATAAGGAAGAGAACGGCCCACTCGATGGTTGAGGTGACGTTCTCCAGACCAGCGCTAAAGATGTCGTTCATTACTTGAATGAGTTGTTCCTCTGAGAAGTACGAGTGCTGTCCCTCTCGTTTGATCTTTTCCTGTTGAACCAGATATGCGTCAACAAAATCCCTGACTTGACTGCTGTCCAGAGTCTTCCGGTGTTCGTCCACTATCTTCTTGAAGTAACTGCTCGTTTCAGTCCTGTTCTGAATGATCTTCTGATAGGCGTAGTTCACTCCGGGAACAAACCGAAGGAATGGGAAGAAATTGATTGGCATCGCAAGTGTGAACAGTTTGAAGCCCTCTTCCATAAGACCTAATAATCGTCGAAATGTCTTGTCTTCAGGGCTTTTGAAAGTCATACTCATTAGAAGAGATCCGACGACATTACTGACCGCACAGGCCAGCAGTGGTCGCATACGGCAGGGCCGGGATTCACATGATTTGAGATCTAAGAGAAATTCCTGAACCTGAGGCTGAAATAGAATGAAATTACAGATTATTTCAATAAAATTCGACAAAACTATAGAATTAATGGGTATTTAAAAAAATATCTCAAAAAAATTACCCGAATCTTATGTTCGAGGCAATTGCGCCCCTGGAGGAAACTTTTAGCGCCCAGTTTCCTGAGCACAGTATGTAGGAATGCCCTTTGCTCTTTCCATAGCGCACCGTCAGAATTAACTATTCCTATCATTAAAAATATTATAGATTTCGTTAAAATCAATGCTTTAATCAAAAATTATTTTATTATTTGAGTAATAATAGAATAAAAGAATTTT
>JAQIYF010000051.1:0-16728 GCA_034700865.1 Oribatida sp. Gr-Ori-00025
AAATTCTCATACAATTTATAATAAAATCCTAGAAAAGTATACAAAAAAGTGAATGAATTTCTTTGAAACGATTTAATTGTTATTAATTATAACTAATTTATAAATAAAATATATTTAAAGCCAATTAATTGAAATGGATTTTCATAATTAGGACCAGAAGTTCACTATAAAGAGGTTTAACTTTATTTCAATACAATTTAGACGTAATTTATATATTGAAAGACAAAACACGAAATCCAATACAAAATTGAAATTAATTTTAGTTTTAATTAAATTAAGGATTAATTGAAGTGATGTTTAGACAAAAACTATTATCTCTCGACTACTTTAATGTCCAAAAGTTTGATATCAATGGTAATGGACTTTCAGTTCAGAACAAAAACAACTTTTCATTTATTTCACTCTTTTTTTCCATTCATTTTGAGATCAGATCCGATAGAAGTCCGACAATTGATTGCTTGGATTGAAGACCAGAAGATAAGACATTATAAGGTTGAGGACAGACTTAAGATAAGAGATATCAATGACAAGCAATGGAATGATGTCTTCCATAAGGTATGGCCGACAACATAGACATGACATGAGTTGCCATAATATCTGACATCTGTTTCACTGTTTATTAATAGTACTTATCGGACATCGAGTGTCCGTTCGGTGCGAATCAAATGCCATTAGTCTTGGATTGGATTCTGACGCTCGCCATAAGACTTGATTACGAAGACAATCGTTAGTATTAATGATATTATGTTTTAATTCTATAATTGATTTCAATTTTTTTAAACATTTAGTTGAAAAGTATCGAAATTTTAATGAAGACCTTCTGAGACGAGAGCCACAAATGGTTGCAAACAATCCCATCGATGGCCTCGACTTCGACGGCAATGAATTCAAAGAAGGCGTCAAACAATTGGCAGATTTGCTTAAAGTGCCGAAACATCCGACCAATCATTTGATTACTTTGACAGCTATTAGCCATTTGATCACAAATCACATTTCAATGGAATCTCAAGACAAGAATCAATTGAATTCAAGTCTCAAACCAAATAAAATTGAAGACAAATCCATGCAATTAAAGATTGGAAACGATTGGGTCCTCAATAATAGCGCAAAACTTCTTCGACTCTTATATATAAAAGATTTAAGAGAATTGCAGACAAAGATCAATGAAATGATTGCTTCGGTTCAGACCATTACCGCAAACCCTAAAACTGACAACACTTTAGGCAAAGTTGGCATTTAATGCATTCAAACAAATGCTTATTATTTATGACTTTTGTCTCTATTTATATAAAATTATAAAATAATTCACAAATTCTTTAATACAAATAATTTTCGAAATGGATTATCACTGTCTCAGACATCACTCTCTTTAATCCAAGTCTTTGTCAGTGAATGTGATATATATTATAATAATTAAAAAATAATTTCTTTGATTAATATATTTGTCATTTGTTTTACAAATGGATTATTATTTTGGCATTTCATTGCATGAATCGCTTGAGTCGTCGTCTGGACAAACACAGGTCCGACTCCGGCCATTGGGAAGACATAAGTGTCTGCACCCGCCGTTGTTGATAGAACAGGCGTTTGTAATTCGAGGACAGTGTCGAGGAATTGTTACGATTGAATAAAGCCTTCCATTTCCACCCAAAGGCAACTCTAATGGTTCTGGAACTCCACCGTTTCGGTTGACTTTCTGAACAAATTTGCTATAAGTTAAATAAAATGTTAGTTTCAATGGATTTTAATTATATTTTCAGACATTTCCCAATCCGTCCAATAAATAGAATTCCCGGCTATTGTCAGGTCATAAGGATATGCTTTAATGAAAATGAGACAATAGTTTCAATATTAGTGTCAAACTTCAGGAATCATCAGTCTATGGATGCAAATGACATACCAGTTGGTGTGTGAACAGTGCGCCGGCTATTACTATATAAGTCAATGCACTCGATTCGGTGGAGTCCGGCGTCAGTCCAACACAAGTCATTGCGATCGTAATCAATGGCCAGATTGTTAGGCAGACCCAAGTCAGTGTTGGCCAATACAGTTCTGCCGGTGCCGTCCAGGTTTGCCATTTCGATTCTGGGCGCCTCTCGATTCCAATCAGACCAATACATTTTGCCACTTATTACAAAACTATGTTATATACGGTTTAGACTAAAAGTATATGTAATACCTGCCCGGGTGGACAACAATGCCTCGGGGGTCCACCAATCCATCCTTAATAACTGTTTTATGCATTTTTCCGTTCAGTTTTGAGACTTCAATCGTGTCTTTCAGAGAATCGGTCCCTAAATTGTAAACACTTTGTAAGCAATTATTGTAACAAAAACTATAATATAATGACTGACAGTATATATTACGAGACACCCAATCAACGGCTATGCCTTCGGGAGACCTTAAAACCCCATCGATTACTGTCTCAGTAGAAGAACCGTTATATGAGGCGCGATATATGACTCCGTGCGCCACATCACTCCAATAGACCTGTCCGTGCAAACAGTCCACATCCAGTCCCGCAGGAATTTGATGCGGTTTTGTCATAAGTAGTCTTCCCTTATCTTCTTTAGTCGGTTGAAGTGGTATTCGAAGTAAAGACATTCCTTGAGTGAAAATAAGATAATCGCCGTCATGTCGGGGCGCAGGAGAGCATTGGAAACCATCGCCAACGAAGCCGTATCGACAGTGGCAGACATGGGTCAGCATCTGTTCGACATACATGCAGTCGGCGTTTCGGTCACAAATAGACGGCTCTTCTCTACAGGTTCTTAATGGACGACAGGCCAACCCATCGCCAATAAATCCTTCAAATGGTTCAGAATTTTGCTAATGATATCATTCATTCAAATTCAATATCAAACCTACCGTTTAGGCACTGACACCTGTATCCCTGGGCATCGAAATTGTATTTACACTCAGCCTTCACATCGCAGTTATTGATTATATTACACGAAAGTATTAATTGTTTGCAAACTTTTCCGTCGCCTTTGAATCCTATTATACATTCAAAGAGAGATTGAAATCAATAGTAATTCAAATAATTATTGATTGAAAATTGAATTGAAAACCTTTATTGCATTGACAGCTATATTTCTGAAGATTCAGATCGTAAGCACAGGTAGCGTTTGAATGACAATTGTTCACCAATTCACAGGTCGCGTCCTCATTGGCCACACATTGTCTTCCATTTCCAGAATAACCTAAAAAATAAAGCAAATGATTGGAAGAGAAAGTTTTGGGGAAAAAAGTCATCATTTGAGACCTTCATTGCATCGGCACTCATATCGGTTTGTGATTTGGTTGTGAAGACACCGACCGTTTCGGTCACACAATTCCTGATCTCTATTGCATTCATCTAAAAAAATATTTTAAACCAATAATTGTTTTAGAAATCATTGATTTCTGAATGAAATACCAGTTTGAGAGCAAGTGATTCCGTCGCCTCTAAACCCTTCCCTACATTTGCAAACACTCTTCTGTTCCAACAAATCGTAAATACAGTCGGCGTTTGCGGAACAGATGTTTGTCAATGCATTACAACTCACTTCGTCTTTAGTTTACAAAAAAATTAGTTTAGAAGTACTTTCAAAATAATTCAATAAATGATTTAATACTTGTGCGTCGAGAGCATTGAACGCCATCCCCAGCAAACCCTTCATCACATCTGCACCGGTAGTACTTAATATTGGGCTCATAAATGCATTTGGCATTTGTGTGACAATTGTTCACTTGGTTACAGCTCTGGTGGTTCTCTTGAAGCACTTGATGGCATGTATACCCGTCGCCGATATAACTATTTATTAGAGCAAAACAAATATAATTGAGAATATACCGAGTCCTCAAAGTGAGACTAACCCTGCATTACAGGAACAATAGAAGGCATTATTGCTTTCCTGGTCTGAAATACATTCGGCATTTGTCCCGCAATTGTCTAACAGTTCACACGATTCGGACTCTTCTATGCAAACGATTCCATCGCCGCGATAGTTGTGTCTACAAAAACATTGATGTCTTTGTGTGGAAGGGTTCGCTCGACAATCAGCGTTTATATCACATAAGTTATACGTTCGACAGTCCTCTGTCTCTCCATTACCACCTCCACCACCACCTCTCGTGCAAACCCTTCCGTCGCCAACATATCCCGCTATTTATTATTATAATAATTAAATAAAATAAGAATTTAAAGAATATTCTGTTTTTGATTCTCTATCTAACGTTTGCATTTGCACTCAGGATTCCTTCGTTCAGATGAAATACAATCTGCATTTGGATCACAATTAATGTCTTCGCATCGAAGTTCTCCTAAATTCACAAAATTATACATTTAATTAATGACTATAGTTTCGAGAAAAGTTTGATTACTCTGGCATTGATATCCATTTCCAGTATATCCAGGTTTACAACGGCATAAATAAGAGCCCAATGTGTTGAGACAATCGGCAAAGGAATGACAGTTAGCCCGAGTAGTGGTGCACTCATTTATATCTGTAAAACAAGAAATTCTTTAATGATTTTCTATACAAATAATATAGAAATAAATCGATGGCTAACCGACACAATTGCCGACATTTAAAGCTATTGCTGTCTCTTCTCTAAAATCTGTTTCATATCCCGGATCGCAAATGCATTTGTGGTTCAGTCCTTCCACAATACAACTGCTGTGTTCTCCACATTCAGATCTGCCTGTCCTGCACGGGTCGTCCGCTAAATCATATAATATTTATTTTCGCTTTAAATCATTTTTTAAAGATTATTAATAAAAGCCTTACCGGAGAGGAATGACATTTTACTGGTTGAGGCATATCTTACAATCTGTTCGTTGTTGTCATAAACGATATAATTTCGGGCGATTGTCAACTGAAGAGACGACAGCTTCTCATCGATAGGTGCGAACTGGCATTCCTCGAAAGCAATCACTTGGTCTATAGTTATCGGAATATTAAGTGAATTCTCTCCGAATCTGAAAGTATGGCTTCCATGCGATCGAATGACTCCGCGCGACAATCGAGTGAACACTTGGTTGTAATCATCGAATTCCACTTTAGAGCCAAACGGAACGGATGGCAAAGAACCTCTAATTTCAACATTAACTTTAAGAAAGTTGAAGACATCCGGTCCCAAGAATTGCTCCGATATATAGATATGATGTCCAGTTTGAGGAAAGTCTACTTCAGCCGTTCGGTTAAATATTCCACCTTTGGATCAATTGAAAACATAAGTTCTGAATGGTTTAAATGTCTATTCAATGTCTACCGGTTAGCATAAAACCATTGGGTGCTCCAGATTTAGTCGAAGCAAACAGCCATCCGATGACAGACCCTAATGTGGACAATGTCTGCAAATCAAACCCTATATTCGGTGGAATCCGACTGATGGCTACAAATGTATTATTTTATATAAGGCATAGAATAAGTTAGAAAAGAAATAATGAATGGATGTAATGGTGAAGACCTGTGTAGGACCGGCCCTCATCTGTGACTATATATGAGTGCAAATCAACGGAATCGATGACAATGTCATTAATCTTTGCGCTAACCTTCCCATTCATACGCAACGGTAAATCTGAAAAATTGTTTATTATATTAATATTCAGATTCTTTCAAGTATTTCAAATCAGATTAGATTAGAGTTCAATGAATAACCAAATTCTTATCGAAAGACAGTCGAAACCGGTTTCAGTCATTCAATCAAATTCTTCAAATATATAATTGAGTGCCTCTTATACTATACCGAAAAATATTTCATGAATTTTACATTTGTTAGGAATGGCCCAAAACTGGCCTTCATTTGGAGGTCAGTGTTGGGGACACTTATTATCTATTTGTTTGCCTTCAAAATAGAGACAATTATTTTAAAATTTATTGCATTTATTCTGTAAGTGTGAAGAAAATGCATTCTTTAATGAGATATTGGCTATTGATTTGACGACAGAATTGAAAAATTAAAGAACAGATAATAACATACTGTTTGCCAAACACTGTCTTCCGTTTCCAAAGTATCCGTCAGCACAAGAACAACAGAAACCTTTGCTAAAGTCACTGCACTTAGAATTTGGTGGACACGGCAGCTGTGCTGACGCACAGGTATCCAATTCGGGTTTAGCTAATGGTTTGTCGCCATCAATGTTTGGCTCAATTATATTACCGGAACCTAAGTTTCCGATTAGGAAGAGCCACATTCCCGGCCGATTAGTGTTTGACATTCTTTTTTGTTTGAATTCAATTCATTATAATTTTTATGGGTCTATTGTAAGCAAAGGTCTATTACTTATCAAAATTGCGAATCTGTTCGGTTCCGGACCCTTGAAGTGTATGTAAGCGCCCGTCGCCTGACATAAACCCGGATTGCGTTCTGGCGTCGGGCAAATTGTTTATCTTCCCGTCCCCTCGAATCCATTGAATTCCATTTTTAGGGTATAGAAAGAAAGCATAGCTTTCAGTGCCATTCGTCGCTATCACCACTTGAACCGTATTTTTCTTTAACATAAAAAGTTATATCAGTTTTGTTCAAACATTTGTCAATAATTGACGAGACAGTCAATAGTGTTGTCAAACCAATCAATGGGTTATTTATTATAATTTTTATATTTATTTACTATAGACTGTCCTGTCTTTAACCCTTACTGTCGATGACTTTTTATCATAATGTCCGACATCAGACCAGGTAGTGATGAAAAGACTCTGAGCCCTGAAATGTGCACCCCTTGAAAAATGTCTAACAATGTCTCGGCTCGCTTTGTCCAACAGTTGGGTTTCTTTTGTCTCCCTTTTAGGCCATGGATTTAGTTTCAATAAAAACTTTTTTCACAAAACCATTCAGTTGTGAGACTCACCTGTAATATACAGAACCACTTCTTCTGATATCAACATCCGAATAGAGGGGAGCAATGATAGGGTAGGAGAGAGGGAATTGTGAATTGAAAAACGCCGGAACCTATTGATTAAACATAAGTCACAAGGCTTTCCATTAAACACTTGACTTTCAATTGGAAAGTCTTTTTCAGTGATGGGAAGACTTACTTCTGTCAAAAATGAAAGAATTCCGTTATCGTTGACCTAATGTACAAATCAATGGACAAGAATTGCAAACATTTGTATAGAGAAACCGAAACAATAGTTGTGTGACTCACGAAAATAGACTTATAGACAGTCCCGTAGAATACTATTGGAACAGATAATTGAATTTCTGGCGAAGAGATGTCATCGGCATCCGAGGCCAGCCTGTCGTCGGCTGTGCCGAACGGATAGAGACCATCTCTACTCAAGCCGTTACAGAAATCAATTGAAACGACAATAAAAATGAAAACAAAAGACTTAAAAGACTTCATTTCGTTTAATGGGAACCGATTCGAGAATAGCATTGATTCACAGACTGAAGACTGAAGTAACTGAACGTCAAGTACTTCAAAGTGAAAGATAAGTAAAAACTTATCACTTCTATAGTCAATACATTGACTAAAATATAATTGATTTGCAAACAAATACCCAGAATATACTCAAAACGTTAATTAATTGCTAAGAATAAGAAAGCGATAAAAGAGAAAATCAATTAAATAAGTCATATATTAAATAGAATTCAATTAAAAAAAATAATAATAATATTTTTAAATCCCTTTCAAAAATTGTTTCATTTATTAAATTTTTTTGTTCACTTAAATGTAGTTTTAGTTTATGACAAAAAATAAATATTTAAATCAGTGGTAAAATCAAAGAGCGAATGGTGTTGTGTACAGAAAAAAAAACAAAAAAAAAACTTGAGATTTGATTTGAAAATTTAATTTAATTAATTAGAAAATATTGATTTCTATTATTGTTAATCATCAGTAAATCTTTCATCAATTTGTTGAACACTTTTATTTACAAATTTCTCATCAATCGATTGGAATTTTTTTCAATTAATATAAACTAAAAACTATTAAAATTTGTTTTTTTTGTCTTTCAATTACTTTTATGGTATAATAATTATAAAAAAGCTTTTCGTTTGCATTTGTAAACCCAAAGCAACAGATATTATAAATAAATTGTATATAATTATGAACTAATGGTACAAATGGTAAAGCGATTTGCGTTTTAATCTCATTTGAGGGCATGATTTTGATTGTTAACAGCTTTAGCACCAAAACAAAACTCAAACCAAATCATGCCTTCATTGCAAATAACGCCTTCTCTTTCATCAGAATCTATTCGATAACTTTTGTGTAATAAGAATAAAATTTTTTTAGACATTCTGTTAAATATCTACAGATTTTTTTCTCGATTTCAAATGTAATTCATTTACAAATATATTATTGGGTATAAAATTAAAAGAAATATAACATCAATTGAATCGCTGTTTTCCTCTCAAAAATGTTTTTTTTAATTTGTTTTCTGAAAAACTTTGTTTCTTATGATCACAATATGGGAAATGAATGAAATGTTTGGTGAAAAGAAAAGAGAGAATAAGTGGTAAATGAGAAATGAATATAACATTAATGTTAAATAATTTGGTTCTATAATAGCCAGTCGTCGGTAAGTCTTTATATTCAGATATAATAAACATCTTTATTAACAAATTCTTGTCATTTCTTGATTAGTCAATGAAGAGGTGCTCAGAATATCACGTAAGAGAAGGCGCGGACGTAAACACAAACAAAAGTTTTAAATTGGATGTCAGACTCGTCTGTGACTGCCATTCAATTTGCTTTTAAAGAGTGTCTCAAACTTTAAGTACAGTTTAGTATTAACTCTAAGTATGAAGGGATGAGAGGAGCCGTCCATTCGAGCCATTCATTCGACGCTCTTTTCATTGGATTCCAGCAATACTGACGGGATTTGGAAAGAGTTGACCGTTATTTGCAATGCTATTGGAGTTTGTGTTCGGATTCGAATTATTATTAATAATATTATTATTATTATTACTATTATTTGAATTATTGGTTGAAATATTTAAGGCTTTCCCACATCTCCTCCACGGCCTTCGGGCCGCACGTCTCAACTCTCCCGGATTTAGTTGTCTTCGAAGTCGTCTGTGAATGGCGTTTAAAATCATTTATTAAAATAGTGGCGAATATTGTATTGAATTAAAGCATTGAATACCGGGTCGAATCAGTGGCAACAAAGTAGACGTCGTCGGGTGCGTCGACCCAACTAATCATTTGCTTCCGTCCGCCAACTCTTGTAATGGTCGCCACCTTTGCTCTACCATTCAATGGAGTGATAATTGTATTTCTATTCGTCATTCCATAGAAATCAGGCACTGCTTTCCCCAAAATACTGGGCGGCGCTAATTGTCTTCTCTTAAGGGGAACGGGAGACCCTATTTGCCGATAAATAGCAAATAAGTATCAAAATATGAATTAACATTAATGACAACCGTTTTGTTCAAATGTTCTTTTCCTCAATAGAATCGGCGAAACATTATTTATTCCCCACTGAGTCTTAAGGGACTCTTGAGTCTCAGGTGCTGATGAAGGCTGAGCCACAATACGGGGCAAAAGCAACTGACCGTCTGATATATAATTAAAATAAATAAGCGCTTAGTTTTCAATTAAAGTAACCCATTATTAGTATGCAATCTATACCTTCCCCTCTGGGCGGCGGTGGAAAAGCCAATCTCTCTGGTTGTGGCAATTGATCCTTTGGTGTCAATTTAAGCCAATCCGGATATAAATCCTTAGATGTTCCCAATCTGTGCGATATGTCCACAACTTTACCTCTTTCTATAGGCCTAGTCTTAGACAATGAAGGGATTCCGTTAGCGAACAGAGTTTGACCTATAATTCAAGTATTATTTAAATATAATTTATTAAAATAATTGACTATTAAATGAATGAATGCCTACATTCGAGTCGAATTGCATTGATATTGATCGGCAAAAATGGATTTCTAGTCGCATGTCTTGGCCTCAACACCTTAGAGCAGAGACGACGGGCCACTCTGGCTGCCTGTGTAGCGCATAGATAGAAAGCGGCCCTCGTTTTCATTATTGGTCGCGGACTACCAGATCTCATCGCTAATCCATGAGCTGTAGCGCAATGTCGGGCTAAATGTGCTTTAAATTTAAACTCTTTTCCACAGTTAGTGATTGTACAGCGATGGGGGCGATGGGAAGCCATGTGTGACGCCAATCGCTCTGTACAGACACCATATGTTAGCAATTGTTATCAAATACAGTCATAAAGAGTGTCAAACCTTGTCTATTAAATACTTTATTGCATTCACGACATGGGTATTGAGGGTTCTGTGGATCGGTAGGCGCTCTGGGCGTTGAATTCATTTTATCGATATCTGTACGACAAAAAGGTTTTCATTTAATAATTGATTGCAAAGACAGAGAGTTTTGGTAATACCTATGCGCGACGAGTACTTAATTCCGCCGAACTTTTTCCAATACGTCCAACAACTTTGACAGAGACGGCACTGAAGATGTGACGGTCCCCACGCATACCATTGCGATGACGTTTGTTCTGTTAATTGATGGTAAATATCATTAGAATCAATGATAAAGATTTGCATTAATCTAATTATCTCTTACTGCCACAGCTCTCACAGGGCCGGCCATTAGCACCGTTAGCGTCATTCGATAAATTCATTCCTCCATTCACTGCATTCGGCTGTTTGTTATTGCTTTGAAATAAAATAAAATATTAATTAGTTTTCACTACTTCTACCGACTGGTCAGTTGACTCACTAGTTGGGAATGTAAACCTGTTTTAGTTTACTCTCGGCCTCGACTGCCTTCACCCGTTTCTGTTGGACATATCTGTCGGTCGTTTTCCACATATAATAATATTCGACTAAATTCTTGAGGCTTTTCCACGGAAGCTATGGTTCGCACAAATCGTTTAATTAATAAAAGTTTTTCATTACTCTTATAATGTCTTACAAAGTCTTGTCGAATATCATTGAAATCTTTGCCATATTTTTCAAGCGCTTCTTCAAAAAGATTGGCCTCAGAGGCGGACCACTCCTCCATCTCATCACGACATAGGACGGGGCCGTTGGGCGGGACTAGACTACAGACGGCTTTTCCGATATCGTAGTTGTGTTGGTGAAGGATTTCCATTGCATGCAAAAGAGTTATATCTCTGGAAGCGGCGGCGGCGCTCATATGCAGACTCGGCTGCTTTATAGAACTGGAACAGTCCAGAGCTCTGGCAAACGTTCCGACAGACCTCGAAATTATGAGATACTGATCGATCTGTTTGTCACTAATGCTATGTTCGGGCGTATAGACTAATGTTTCCAGTTCTTCAAGATTCCGGCCGTCGGTCTCTTCGGGCGCCAGTATGTTGTGGGGCACTTCCGCCTGATATCGTTGTCCGACACGAATCTCTCCCCTGTCGGCCAAAAGTGTCTTTTGGTGCGGATCGTAGACCAGGGTATAGAAAAAGGCGTCCTCTTTGTTGAGATAGGAGGCCAGGGATTCGGTCTCATTAAGTAAAGTGACACTACATTTGCCTCTAATATGAGTGGCCGGCAGTGTCTCGACCTGACGCGACAAAAACAATTCCCGTAGTTTGAGCTGATTTTTGTTTTTCTCCGAAAACTGTTCGGCTTCGCGCTCCTGTTCCTCCTCTAAGGCACCTATAGTTTCATTCATTTTATTATAAATATTCAACAATTCTTTAACACAACCTTCAAATCAATGCAATTCAAACTCAACATTAGATTTAACAGATTTTAACCTCAATTCAACCTTTAATTCAATTCTATTTAATGAAAAAAACCCATTCTTATCAGTAAACAAATTAAATATTCAAAAGTTATTTATTCCGAACCATTCCATTAAAACAGAATCTTTAGGCAAAGATTAAAAATATAAAACTCAATGTCTTATTAAATAAATATATTAAAAATCAGCTAAAAATTTAATTATTTAGAAATTAAATTAATTAAAATAAAAGACTATATTTTAATACAAAAGAAAATCATTTATTTTTAGAGAGAAAAAAACTGTTTGGATAGCAATCAATAGAAACATTGATTAAATTTATATAAATTAAGAAATAAAATCTCAATTCTATTCGCTATTAAATAACATGTATTCTAGTCTTAAAATAAGTCTTTCATATCATTGCAAACTAACCATAAAATCATTTTAAATATGCTTTAAGACTACGTTAAACGTTATTAACTAACATATAATTAAATATCATAACTATTACTGCAATTAAATCACTAAAAATGATAATTATTTCAATAAATTAAATATATTTATGTATAAAAACTCTGTTTATATAAAACGATAATTAATTTCTTTTTCTAATAAATTAATGTAAAAAATAATGGCAATAATTAGAGCATAATTTCAATCAATAGCTTCAATGTATTTGTTATCCTATATAATGGACTTTTAAAGCATAAAATAATTTCTAAGATAGCTATGCATTCATGTTATGTAATGAGTAGAGCACTGGTATTAGAAATGGGAAAAAAATTTTGGGGGAAAAATGCGAGAATTGTAATCAATGGGTAAACGATATGGTTATACAAAAAAGTTATGCTGAAGTCGAGCAGAATTAGTGGACGGGTAGTATAGGGGCTGATAGAGTGATGCTCTGCAGCACTGATGCTAACAACACCTCAAAAATTAGAGAACTGGTAGGGAGGGAGGGGTGGCAGTAATTCCAGGCAAAACTAATGAACTTTAGTCATTCGGGTCGGACTATAGCTATAGACATAGTGTAGGCAATAATTATAATGAGTGACGAATAAGACATTCTGACCGACAATACAATACTTTGTTCACAATCTTTGTTAACGATTAACAAAAAAAGAAAACTTTTTAATCCATTTCGGCATTAATTCGGTTTAAGAAAAGAGTTTTAAGGATTGGAATCAATATTATAGTTAAGAACAATAATCAGATATATAGTGAGAGAGGGATAGAGAGTATGTGTGTGAGAGAGAGAGAGCGCATAAAAAGCATTGAAAGAGTGTGTAATTTATTAAGAGATACACTTCCACTCCACTCCTTCCCCCTGAGGGCCGTTTCCCTCGAGCCAGCAGTTGATTCATATATTGGAGGGCAGGAAGAAAGCGTATAACCTGACCAGAATAGGTTGACAGTGCTCTCTGAGACAAATTTATGGCAGAGCTGGCAGTGAGAGCACATCAATGCAGTCAATGCGGTTCAGCCAAACATATCATATCCTATACTCGAGAACCACACGTTCGATACGCCGACACTAAGGCATCAAATCTTAGATTATTTTAAACCCAATGAATGCATACATTGTTTGTTAACCGCTCTCTCATTACCACTACTTCTCTATTGTCTGACTTTGAATTGCATTTTTCAATATTCAATGTTTTCAATAAAAAAATTTTTTAATCAAAAGCCAATTAATTAATAAATTAATTACTTTGATGTTTGTCGGCCAACACTATTAAAGATCCAGAGATATCCCGGCGCCGGAAAAAACACATCACTTTTGCCTCAACGTTGCCATTAGGGGTCTGTCCGAAGACCGAAAAAAAATATTTAAAAAAAATTAGACAACAATTAATTGCATTTATAATTCGCTTTTCTCTGCTCTGAATCAGGCCATCAGTGAGAGGGCAGACATAATAGCAATAATCGATTCCGAAATTAAAACCAATGAATGCTTTCAATGGTTTGACTCAATACTAATGGAGAGCTCAGACTCAAAGACGCGTCAAAACTATGGCAAAGGAAAAGATGTCAACCTTTGAAAACCATTATAAGAATTACAATTAACTCAATCATTAGGTCCTCACAACCAGACATCGGGTCTGATTGTGGAGTGAGTTCTGAGTGGTCTGTCCTCTCTCTCACTGTCTAATGGCTAACTGAGTGGTGGCAGAGCTTTGAGCAACAAATTAACAATCAGTGCATTGACTCTCACTTTAATTAATTCTTCAATTCTTCTTATCTGATACGGTGTCGACGAAGAGGTCTCGAAATAAACATAATCTAAAAAAATTAATTTCAATTTAAATCCATTAAATTAAAACAAAAACTAATATTTTTTGACTAATTTTTATAAAAAAAGTGAAAATAAAATCACAAATCAATAGCTAATTAGCAACAAAAAGGTTGTCCGGCTTTGCGATGACCATTAGGTCCAGGGATGTGATGGCCCGGTCAGTAAAGTGTGAACAGACATGCAATTAATGGAGTGGTAGAGCACTGGTAGGCTCTGAACGGCGAACGCATTGAATGCCAGCACTGAATGACTGACTGTTGGCAACAATTAAACTAAACGCCACTCAAAGACTAATTATTAAAATCCTTGTAATTAAAAAACAGATAACAATCGAAAGGCATAACAATTAGCAGTTTTGATGATATTTTAGTTAACATTTAGTTAAAAGTTATTAATAAATAAAAGAGAGCAGTGAAGGGGTTAGCGACGGGTCAGGCATTCAATTATTTTAAAGGATTTGAGTCTAATCTAGAGATAGAGCTCTAAATCCGGGAATACATTAGATATGAATATAGAGTGAAAATCAATCAATAAATTCAAACCGTATTCGCATTTAATGTCCAATTTTGCCAAAAAATTTCGCAGAACTCGTGGCGCGGGTTTGAGATCATTAGAGTTGAGTTGTTGTCTATCGACGGGACAGTTGTTCTGCCGCTGAAGCCATTCATTGATGCAATCGTTGCAAAAAGTGTGCTCACAGTCAGGCGCCTGAACCGCGTCCTCAAGAACTGAACAACAGATCTGACAATAAGACAAAGAGTTAGAGAGAGTTAATGGTCAGTCATCTACGGGTCTAATGAGTGGTCAGACACTTACCGGACATTTGAGTTCGTCGTCCACTTCGTTCTCAAAACGAGTCAAATCGTAACCCATTTTGAGAATCAATTAATAAATTAATTTCTAATTAAAACAAAAACAATATTTGTTTTCCTGAATCCGTTTCACAATTATTACTAATTATTAAAATATTTTCCAAAAACAAAACAATTCAATCAAAAGTGTATTTACTATTGATCTGAAGACTAATCCAAAACTAATAGTGATTTACATTCAATTCAAACCAATATTTAGTTTCACTTTAAAAATATATTTTTCTGTTATTCACACAAAACAACAAATCATTTATTAAATTAGAGTTTCGTTTGAAAAGCAATTATTGGCTGAAAAAACGTTTTGATTATTAATTGGAGTTTAGATTTGAAGTGAATTTTAAAATGAAATTCAATTAATTAATTAAATAATTGATTGAATGAGTGTTTGAGACAAACCTTTAGTGAATCCGAAGTCTCGACAGCTTTTGTAGTGATTTCCTGACAGACAACACAACACTCACTACTCAATAGACTTAGGCTTTGGGGTCACAACTAAACAACGTTACCATTGAGTGCAGGGTTTGCAGGCATTCAACCGTTGGGTTGAGAGTCGACTCAACAGACGGCCAACAAAGCAAACAAAGAATGAAATGTTTGTCGCATTAGAGGCACTCAATGCCACTCATAGTCAACACAACTACTACTGCACTGACACTCACTATACAAAAGGAGTACCAGTACTGGAGTTTATGGACTGAAACTGCAATGCATTAGAATCTCTGTGTATGTGGTTATAGAGGGGACAGAAATACTATACAATACTATTGTCTGTTATATTCACATTCATTATAAAGTATAGCCAAATATTACCTCCCAGTCAACACAATTTTGTTAACCCTAAAGCAATTGTAATTTTGGCCCCGAATATAGACCTTTTAAATTGACTTTAGCTTTAATTACAAACTATTTGAATGTATACACTCTATGGCATAGAGTCTATGCTGTCATAATATGGGGTTATTCGGCAAACATATTATGCAATTCTAATCAAATACATAATTGAGAAATAGTTAGTTTTGTTGAAAATACAGTCGAGTTGTGAAACTCTCTTATATTGTTAACAATCTTTAAAACAACCCGAGTTCTGAACAAATTACCCGAACATTTGATAGGTTACATTAGGGAGAGTGAGCTGTAGTAAAATATTGAAAGTCACCTAGTTGCATTAATTATGCATTCTACTCATTATATTTTATATATACATCTAAAACAGCATTTAAAACCATAAATTAGTTAGATTTATATCTTCACAATTACCCTGAATATATTTTAGCTAATATTTATTCACTATTTTCTATTTTAAAATAATTAAATCCTTTTCTAAGAATTGTTTTTTTTAAATAATTTTTTAGATAATAGTTTCGACGAATAATTAAAATGCCATTGATTTGTATTAACGCCAACACTATTTGTATCTCATCTATAGAATTGTAAAAAATAGCTCCAGTAGTGGAGCACAGGTTGTCTAATATGATAAGTACTCCAACGGGTTATTACATAACCTTATATTAGAGTACAAGTAATTCAATGAGAAATTAATAAAAAAAAAATTCATATCAAATGAAACGATAAATTTAGTGAATCTATTGATATATGACCTGAATTGCAATCAATTACCCCTTAAACCGAACTAAAGCTAAACATTAGAGTCGAATCAGTAATAAAATTGTAATTTTCAATCAATTATATCAAAAGATAAAGAATAGATCAGCACTAGTGTGAGCACAGTTGGCATCATTCACATACCAGTGCTCACCATTCAAATCAATAGAACTACTGTTTTCTCATTTTTTTAAATGAATTGACTTTTCGTACAACTATTCAATTCAATTATTAATTTTGCAAAAAAAATTAATATTATTTTACTCTAACAATGATCTCAAACAACATTTAGTAAATATTCTTATTATTAATCAAATAATG
>JAQIYF010000052.1:0-16707 GCA_034700865.1 Oribatida sp. Gr-Ori-00025
GTCTCTCTATGTTGTATATAATATTCTGTATATTATATGAAATTTTTCGCTGTATTTAAATGGAAATGAAATCTTATTCTGATTTATGGCTAAAACAGAAAACAAAAGAATTGCAAATAAAATAATTCTCATTTCAAATAATTATATAAGTTTTGTATGTCTTATGGCTTATAATTAATTCAATAATAATTTTAATGTATTTTATATTTTACAGAATTTTTTCCCAGTTTTTTGTTTTGTTTTTAATTTTATTTAATCTTTTAAATCATTAACAAATATATCTTTATTTCAAATGGAGGTTATCTGATGAGAGGTTATACGATAGGGACAGCCGGACGGGTAGTTTAAATAATTATGAGCGGATCGTCGATCCGCGTGACAGCCCTTATGTCAAACGAAATATCGGGTATTTGGATGATAACGAGTACCCGAACCGAAGCAGATCTCGTGATACTAACAGACCTTTTAGTCGGAATTTAAGTAATAATAATAATAATTATGGCGACGGCTTAGACAACAGGTTTGTCATTATTACCAACCCTTTAGTCCTTCACTTTTTTTCCTAATCTAATAAAATATGTATTTCCTATTTTTGGAGTTTAATTAAAAAGTTATTTTTGATTGCAATTATCTGATTATTATTATTATTATTAAAAATAAATTTATTCAGAAATCCATCGCATTTTCGCGCCTACAGCCGAACCGGCGGTCAAACCCATTTCGACGCTCAGCGCTACCCATCATCTGAACAATTGCTCGAAGAGCCCAATGTTAATAGTAATACCTCTACGACCCCCCTATCGGCACAGAGAGGGACTTCCCGACGCGTCCCCTCTGTCACGACGACCGGCGGTGGTGTCAGTTCCACCGTCTCGTCGCCCCCATTAAAAAAGAAGAAGAAAAAGAAGTCATTGCGAAGCCATTCGGCGTCGCCGTCGCCCTCCCGATCCTCTTCCCTCAGTTCGACCAGAAGTCAGTCTCCGTCGTCCTCATCAAACATATCGACGTCCAGTGCAAACAACAGTCGCAGTCCATCTCCAGCCAAATCTCAATCTCCATTGTATGTATTGTAGAGCACCTGACTCTCTGACTCACCCTCACTGTCCACACCCTCTCTATTCAAACGTATTTCTGTTTAACAAAAAGAATATTTTTTGAATGATTCGTCTGTTTTGTTAACTATATTCACATTTCAATGCATTCATTGCTTTCATGTCTAATATTTTGGTTCTTTGCTCTGCCATAGACTGTACAGCAATCGCAAAGAGAGAAGTGGAAGCAGTTCTGTCCTAATATCTGCGGCCACGACAACCAATAACATCAGTACTTCATTTCAAGGCTCAAATCACACACCACTTCATAATAGTGGCGCTACGCCCGGCTCAGACAGTTCGGCCGATAAAGACGACACCAGACCCGTAGCTATTTGTGTGAAGAATCTACCCGTCAGGTCGACAGGTATGTACTCTACGAGCCGACGCCTGTCATACCATTTGCAGTCACTGTCAGACAATAGTAGACTTTCCCTCTGAAAGCAATAATTAATTGATTTGTTTTTCCTGACATTTATTCCGTTATATATATTTTGTTATCTAAAAAAATAGTTTTATATTTTTATTATCTTATAATTGGCTTTCATTTCATTAAAAATGCAATTGAATGGAAAGTAGACATAAATTGTTATTATATTTTCGATATTAAGTTATATTAAATGGTTTTATGTTTAGACTTTAGACTACACACAGAGAGAGAGGCACTCATTCTAGTGTTTAGACTATATTTCTCACCGGTATTGCAATTTTTATTTTTTTAATATTAGAGAAAAAAATATTGTGTAAACAGTATTGAATCGAGAAAATGCATTCTTAGCTGAAAATTGAATTTTTGATTAAATATTGGTATTAAACATAGAAATCAAGTTTGCATTGCATTTAGTTTTAGTTATATTTCAAACAACACTTAGTTTTCTTATCGATTACTTCTTTTTGGTGTCGATGTTCTCATTTGACAGCAAAATGAAGAATAAAAGAAAACTTGAATTTCAGACCAGTTTTGCCATAAGAAGAGGTTAAAGAAGAAGAAAAAATATTTTCTAAAATAATGATTGCAATAAAAAAAGATATTAAACACAAAATATATAATAGAAATAATGCCCAAAACGGTTGAAAATAAATAATTTATTTACTCTTTTGAAATAGCATTGAATTTAAGGGGAATTTAGTCTATAATTGCTATCATTTTTTTGCTCATTGTTTAGACTCGAGCTTAAAAGATGGTCTCTTTCATGAATATAAAAAGCACGGGAAGGTCACAATGGTTAAGGTGGTCGGACAGGGAACTGATAGGTTCGCTGTCGTCTGTTTCAAAAAACCAGAAGACGTTGACAAAGCACTGGTGGAGTCAAAGGTCGGTCTACTTCTCGTCTAATATTATATTTCAGTCTTCCCTTCTTGTGCTGCAGTGAATGCCATTACAAACACTGTTGAGAATAAATTCTTCAATTTATCTCATTTTCTATTCTCCCTCTACTCCTCTCTCACCTCTCTTTGCCCTCTCTCTCCCATTCCTCCTATTTCTCTCTCTTCGTCTCCCAGTTCTCCTGTCCTTCTCCACTATCCTCTCCCTTCTCCCCCTCCTTCTCATCAGTCTCTCTCCTATTCTCGTGCGTTCTCTGCCAACCCCTCCCTCTCTTTCCCGTCCGTATCTGTTCTTTCTGTTTAATAATAATAAAAATAAACTCTTTTTCCAAAATTTAAATTTAATTTTGTGTTCAATTTTAGGATAAATTATTCTTCGGCTGTAAAATAGAAGTGTCGGCACACGAGGGCATCGATGCGGAAGACAATGATTTCAGGCCATTAGAGGCAGAGCTGGACGAACACCACCCGAAAGCGACCCGAACTCTATTTGTGGGCAATTTAGAGAAAGACGTTTCCACTACTGATCTGAAGGCGCACTTCGAACAGTTCGGGGAAATAATTGTAAGCAAATTGTCGACAAATTATGTTATTTTTGTTAATTGACGTCACTTTGAAGGTTGAGCTCAAAGACTACTGTGTTTTGTGAACTCAATCTCTTTTGTTGTGTGTTTTGAATGTTTTTTTTTCTCGAAACCAATTTTCTAATGCATTATAAAATTCAATGTATTTTCTGCTCAAATAGGAAATCGATATCAAAAAACAGGGAAATATGACTTCGTATGCATTCATTCAGTTCGCAAATATCAGTGCAGTAGTGAAGGCGATGCGGAAACTGGACGGCGAGAACTTGGGTCAGAACCGAATCAAATTAGGTTTCGGTAAATCAATGCCAACCAACTGTGTGTGGATTCACGGCGTCTGCGAAGCCATTACCGAAAAGTCACTCATATGGCACGCGAACCGATTCGGAACAGTTGTCAATCTAATGATAGACAGAGAGCGCAGTAATGCTCTCATATTTTATGATAACGTCGAGTGCGCACAGATTGCTGTGCAGGACCTCAAAGGCCGAGTGCTCGGCGGCCGCAAACTTCAGGTCGACTTTGCGTCGCGTGAGTGCCAAACAGCGTTCTTCGACTATTTGGAACTGTCCGGACAGATACCACAGGGCGAGAGGCCGTGGGAGCGCCGACAGTCCAGTAATAATACATCAAACAGTTGGTCAGAATTTGATGAACGCATCCCTAACTATGATTCGCATAACACCACTGGTCGGGGTCACAATCGATATCAGTCACGCACAACGGGTCGTAATTATAGGCCACAGTCACCACTACCACCCTTCCAGAGGAATACACAAACGGGTTATGGCGGCAGAGGTCGTGCGTATCAAAGGTTTCAATCAGCCGACGCTTATTCGGAGGACTTTGTCGATCGAAGGCATCGGAACTATGATCTCGAAGACTATGACGACAATGAGGAAGGCTTTCGAGACGATGACAGAGACAGCTATGGGCGGGACAGGAGTAGGGAATTGAGTGAAACGTGTAGTAAATCCTATTCGCCCGTCAGGAGTGAGAGTCCAAAGGATAGGAATGACGGCCGGAGCACAAGTCCGTACTCTAAATGTGATATCAATATTAGTAGAGATAAATCGGGAACAGATGTGTCGACGCATGTGTTCGCTAAAGAGCGATGCAGTAGTCGAAGGCCCAGTGAAGACCTCATTCACGATGACTGGAAACCGTCCGCCGAACCACTGGACAGACGGCGACCAAAACACAAATCCTGTGATTCCGATATTGTTATCTGTCATTCGCCACCACTTATGCGACGACTGAGTCATAGCAAAAGCCCATTACCTAAAGAGAAGGCGCCGACACTTGTGAACAGTAAGGGTCAGAATACTCCGCAAAGTCCCACCGCTAGTCCCTGTTCATCAAGTCTTGCGTCGCCGATACGACCTGATTATCCGGATATGGATGCGGACAAAGAGTTTGAGCCGAGTTGTGGCTCTTCTAACGTCTGGCGCCGGAAATCAGTAGACGACTCACAAATTGAATTAAACGACTCGTTAAGACTGCGCTCCGATTCGGTGTCCGATTCCAGTGATAACGGTTTCGGACGCGAATCACTGAAACGGAAACGAGTGGACAGCGATTCGCCGGACACTCCGACCTCTAGTGAAGCGATCGGACATTTGGAACGTAAGAAACGACTTCTCGCTTGTGTTGAGTCTTTGAATTTACACAATAAGGAGAGATTGGGTTCGAGTAGTAATAGTTCCCAATCGACGACATCCTCTAAAACCAGTGATCAGCGCCGGGATTTGGACGCACTTGTGTCCAGTGATGTGGTGAAGAATGAATTGGCCAGGTTGCTCAAAAGGCGCACCAGTAGTTCTAGCGGTGCCAATAGTGATATCAAATACTTAGAGTCCAAATCAAAAGGTGTTATTAGTCTTATAGAACAGTGTATTTTCGGTGTATCGGGTGATTCACAACAGAGCACCGACAGTACGACTCACCACCAATTGGTGGACAACACTGACTCTAAGACCCGTTCGAAACATAATATCAATAGTATTATTAGTACAAAATCAAGTAAATGCTCATTCGGTGCTAAAGATGCCGGTGCCGTACAGGCGCTGCGTATCATCGATGCAACCCTCCCACTGGTGAACCACTCGTGGCCCGACCCTAGACGCCAATTGGCAGCTCTGGCAACATCGGTGTCGACCTCCTGTTCCGCTCAATTGTGTTCAACGCATACAATAAATTGTAAACAAATTCATCGCAAACTTGAAAGAAGTGATGCTATATATGAGATGAGCTGTGATTCAGATATCAATGTCCTCTCCCGGGTCTCCTCATCTGAAATAGAGTGCGCGGACAGGACTTTACTCAAACAGGATTTAGTCCACACGACGACACCTAAACTGGAAGAGCACTGTTCGAGCGAAGTCTCGTCCAGTAGTGATAAAGTGGCCAATACTTTGGATATAAAGTCGTCAATTTGCCGACAGGCGTGTCCACTATCACTACCACTTCCCGAATTCGCGATCGCCAACAGAGCCGGCGTTAATAACAAAGTGACAAACATTCCTGTCGTCCAGCCCTCACACCTCTCTCCCAAAAGCACTACAATTATGAGTCCTTTGGGTAATCTATCGCCCAATAGTGTTGTGCCAAAAAGTAAACTCAAAGAAAAACAGATATCAGAACCCAAAGAGGTGTCGATGCAATGCTTGGTCTCTACAACAGATAATCCCGATTCCAATACAATAAGTGATATCAAACAGATTACGACCAGTAGTGCAAAGATTGTCGCAAAACCTGAAACCGCATTTGAGGAGGTGTCCGATCCGGACATGTCTCCCGCCCGTTCCCCTTCAATAGACGATCGGATACGAGCGCTCGACGAGAAGATCAATGCCTGGTCTGGCGCCACAACGACAGCCCCACTGACCAAATTGGAAAAGACTCCGACGCCTACTATTGATTACAGCAAATACAACATTAAAAAGAAAAGTCAAATCAATTCGACGGGAAGTACAGACTCGCAGACCAGCGAACCCTCAGATATTGTAAAGAACTTGTTGTCCAAGTCGTCGATCTTCGATCAGGACAGCAAACGACTGGAACTGATTAATGAAAAATATGAACCGAAAGATGTCTCTAACTTTGAGGCACTCTCTTCACCCGTAACTAAACCAGTGTTCAGAACCAAAGCGGCAGCAAAAGAGTTCTCGACTCCCACTGCACTTCAACTGTCGTCCTCTACATCGACGACACCCACCGATAAATCACACGACAGTTTACCGCCAAAGACTTCATCAGTACATCACTCAACACATCACTCACTTCATACTTCATCCCATCATTCACTAACTCATCACTCAATTCCCGGCCCATTGGCCCGAAAAATGTCAGAACCAACACGTTTACCATCTGTTAAGAAGGAACCGATTACTCCGACTACACCACTAACGCCGGCGCCCAACTCAGCGCCTCCACGAAGCGGTTCCAATCCATTTACACCTTTTTCGCGATCGTCTTCACATAATTCTAATACTTTGTCCGCAACGGTCACTCCTTCGGCGACAGTCACTCGACTGCCGCAGTCGAACCTTTTGGGCGGACTTAACATCAAAAAAGATTTAACGATTCCGACCAACAGTGCGATCGGTGGCAAAGATATGCCAAAACAAAATCGCGATCCGCGCGAAAATAGAGATCCACGAGTTGTGGCCAAAAAAGACAATACTCTACACAACAGTATTATTTCAAACACCAGTGCAATGAATATGCAATCAATGAAAGACCAGACAAACAACTCCGCACTGAAGAAGGATTTGTCGGCAAACAGTTCGCAAATAATTAAACCTGAATTCCAGAAAAAGCCGACTCCACAGCACACGTCGGCACTGCCGCCACATTTAGCCTCCGGTGGCTTTTCGGCTAAGGCGCAGAACATGCCGTTCCCAACGGCGCAGTCGACTGCCAGACCAGAATTGACGAATAAAAAGAGTGAACAACAGGTGCCAACAAATAAAAAGCATTCAACCAGTGATACATTGGAGACGACAACTGATTCCGACGGTTGGTCTCGACTGACAAACGATTCAAAAGAAAAGTCAATAAAATCAGAGAAAATAAGACATCACTCGCAGAACAGTTCGCTTACAAAAGACAGTTCAGACGCTTCCACACAAAAGAAAGTGTCGGAAAAATTTGACAAAAAGTCTGAAATGAATAAATGTATTGATAAAAACAAAATTCCAAATATTTGTAATAAACTGAAGGACGAGAAGAAGTGTTTGAAGAATAAAGACAACAAATGTTTGTCCAAATCTGAGTCCAAAGATAAGGACAGAGAGAAGGATAAGGAGAAGTCGAGATCCAAGTCATCATCTGATTTGAAAAATGAGAAAAAGTCTGACACAAACCCAAACAAAGAGTTGAAAACATCAAAAACAGATAAATCAGATAAAGAAAAGCAGAAAAAAGACAAAAACGGTTCAAAAGACAAATCAAAAGACACTAAACTAAAGGCATCTGAAATACGAATGTTGTTATCGATTCCGGACACCGACGAACCGACCTATTTCTCTATGTATGACAAAGTGAAGGCCCGTTCCAGTGCTAACCAGAATCTAAAAGTGGCTAAAGATCTCGAATGTGTTCGACAAAAGTTCAGTCAATTGAAGGATAAGCGACAGAAACACGACGACAAGACTAGAACCAGTCAGGACACGGACTCGGACTCAGATGATAGCCTTCAGGAAAGGATTAAACAGAAGAAATCGATTCTTCAGAAGAAACGTAAAGTCATTATTGAGTCGACTTCTGATTCCTCCTCTGATGACGAGAGGAGTTCCAACAAATTGAAGACTAAACCGAAAAAATTGCCCTCTTTTTCGAAGGACACGGACTCTGATTCTGATGTCTTTACATCGAAATCAATGTTTAAACCGAATAAAAAGCCAAACAAAGAACACATTTATAGCAGTGACTCCTCAATGGACGACATGTCCGCTCTTTTGACTTCTCCCAAACAGACTTCCAATAAGTGTTTGAAAATACAAAAACCTAAACACAAGTCTTCGGACGATTCGAGTGACGATGAAATGCCTCAAAAACTAAAGAAAAAGAAAGAATTGAAGAAAAAGGTTAAGAAAGAAAAGGATAAACCAAAGGATCAATCCCTGAAAGAGAGTCTAAAAGAGAGTCTAAAAGAGACCAAAACGGAGAAATCAGATAAAACAGAGCCGAAGAGCAGCACTTCGGCCGATAGTAAGAGTTCGTCAGTGAGTTCGGAGAAAATTAAGAAAAATAAGTCACCAAAAGATAAGGACAATAAGGATATCAATAAAGAAAAGAAACGCAAAGAGAGCTCCGGTACTGATAATGAAGAATCCAAACAAAAACTGGCGAAACGAAAGAAAAAGAAAGCAAAGACTTCTAAGCTCTCTAAAGAGAAACGCCATTCCTCTGCCAATAGAGATCGTAGTGTCGATGAAAAGTCTTCAAAACATAGCGAAAGCCAGTCCTCGAAACCCGAGACCGTTAGCTCTGATCACGACATGCGTTCGTCCGGAATGTCTGATTTGGAGGAATGTCTGAAACGGGCCTATCCTGAGGTGAAATCAGACGAGTCGGACAGTGAGACCAGAACTCATGTGATTAAGTGCTATAACAAGGAGTCGATTAAAGATCACAATAAAGACCAGCAGACGAGAGGAGTAGTCAGTCATACGGAATGGGAGAAATCGGAAACTACTAAACCAAATGAAAAATCGATGACTAATAGCAGTCATAATAATGGCACTAAAGTCATGAATAAAACGAGTGGACAGTCATTGCCTAAAACGGATAAAACTGACCAAAAAGGCAATAAATCGCCTAAAAAGTCGGTCAAAGAGTCCGTTAAGGAATCAGTGAATCAGAAAGAGTCGGAAATTAATACTAAAAAGAAAGAAAACAAATCCACAAAAGATGACAAATCGGCGAAAGAAGAACTGAAACGAAAAAAATTGAAGAAACAAATGAAGAATAAAGAGAAGGAAAAAGAAAAAGATAGGAAAGAGAAGGACAAAGAGGTTAAAGACAAGACTGAAAAGACAGATAAGACTAAAGAGAAGACTGAGACGAAGGACAAGGAGGCGAAGAAACCGAAACCCAAAGAAGAGATCTATAAATTGAAATCTCCGTCACCGCCACCGAAAACACCGGATATACTAAAGATCACTTCGTCTCCGACTTATAGCGATTTGATTGCAAATCGTGATAATGACAGCTCTTCTTCTGATTCTAAAGTGGATGAGGACCTCCTAAAGAACGCCCGAATGCTTGAGGCCTGTATGATGGCAGCCGAAGCCTCCGACGACACCAACAGTTCTAATGATGATCTCATTATGCCGTCCAGTAATCACTCAAAACCTACTCAAATACAAATCACAAATCTTATTAAACCGACAAAAGAAGAACAGAAATTACAACAACAGCGCCGGTATGAGGAGGAGGCGGCCATTCAGTCCCTTCGACTTCAGAAAGAACTTATGGAAGAGCGCAATGAAAGGACAGACATATTAATTAAAGACATGAAACGTCCGTTTGAAGACCTTTTGAGTGAAGTGACAACACTTAAGACGACAACTGATGTGCCAATCAATAAGAATAAGCCCTTAATTGATGAGACATTGTTTGCATTGACTACTGTCTCCCCTAAAGACGTCTTTCCATCTGATGTCGAGTCTATTGAAAAGATTGACGACAATAAGGAGTCAGAATTAGACGATCAAAGAAAAATGGAGGACGACTTGGCTGTGGCCGCACTTCTCCAAGATATGAACGATCCGGTCATCAAAGACACGGAGGAATACAAAGAACAGGAAGAGTATGTTTCCGCTCCTTCCGGACAGATCGACGAAATTAGTTATCTGGGAATGTTGGGCGACGAAGAGCCTCCCCTTCAGATCGCGGAGAGCCCTCCCGACCCACTAAATGACGAGACCTGTGCCGCTCTTAAGTCAATCAGCGATGAAATGAGCGAAAAGTCCCCACAAATGACAATAAAGTCTGAATCAAATGAAGAACTTATAAAAGCTGTCGATAATGACATCAAAACAGAAACTATTGTTCAGACAATTGTTGACGAGATTAAGAAAGAGTCTAATGAATGGCAGCCACCGATTGTTAGCACAGATTCTAATTCAATACTGAGTACTACTACTTCTGTCACCACAACTGAATCAATCGCACCGACCATTACTCCAGTCGAAGACATTATTAAATCTCCAGAACCTAAACTAAAAGAATCTATTGATATATTGGATGTAAAATCTGAACCAATTATTGATGAGATCCTAAAAGAGGATTCAAAGCCTACAAAAGTTTTGGACAACAATTCAATTGCTGTACCGATCGATACCATTGTAGACAAGACTCCAATTGTAAACACTTCTAATGATTCGACTAATGCTTCTCCAGTAACGACTGAAACACAAAAATCAATTGAAATTTTAGACAACAAAGAGAAAGAAGATCTTCAGAAAAGTCGTGTTTTCTCTCCGTCACCGCTATTGCCATCTCTGGTCGATTCGGTACCGGAAGACAAACGCGACACTTGTAGTGATGGAGGAGTTTCTGATAAAACAGAGATATTTGAAGAAGAAGTCGATATCGAACCACAAATTGAATCGGAAGCTAAAGAAAGTCCATCGACTGCTCCGACAATTGATATCAAACCGATTGTCATTCCTTTGGAGCCAAAAGTATCGCCAAATGATGAAAGTCGTGACGAAAGCGAATCCGACGACAAAAAGATGTGCGAAAGACCCCGAAGAGGAAGACGAGCGAAGACTAGAAAATATTCTGAATCATCGCTTCAATTGCCTCGATATGAGACCGGATGTGTCACTAATGCAGTCACACCGACAACTGGCGCTCTACCAACTGTTGCCATTGCCGGACCCGTTCCTCTTAGCACAACACCGCTTAAAAGAGGTCCAAAACCATTAGTTGAAAGAAGTCGTCGAAGCGGTCGAACTTCAGGTCTGGAGTCAACGGCAGACGATCATCAAAACGATGACTTCTCTGGTGATGAGATGCCGTTGAAGATCGACGAACAGCCGGTTCCACAACAGCAGGCATTACATGAAGAAGAGCCTAAGAAAGTGGTCGGAAAACGTGGCCGAAAGAAGAAGATTTCGGGAACTTTTAATGTGACGGAAGTTACAAAAACTGTTGACGAAACTCAAAAGAAAGAACGAATATTACTGTCCCTACCGGTGCCGACCGAGAAGAATGCATCTGACATTCGAAAGTCGAACAGTCCTTACGATGTGTTTGAATTTCGGGATTCAGATGAAGAGGACGGACCGCAACTGCCACTCGAATCCATTCACAATAAGACCACTGAAATGTCTAAAACACAATTGCAAAGCACTGCAAATGCCTTTCCTGAGCCCATACCCGAGTCGAGCACTTCTGTAACTACTGTTAAAAAACAAATCGAAGAGCCGATACCCGTTGTCAAAGTGGTCACTGAGAGTCACCATTCGTCTCATCCACACACCGACCAAACGAGCAAAGAATATGTGAGTGAAGTCTCACAACACGGAAAGCTATCCATTACTATACGCCTCCACTCAAAGGACGGACAGGACGGCAACACTTCTGCCACCGCAGAAGTGGTCAAAACATCGAAAGCCCTTCTTTCCGAGGAAGACAACAAACAAAGTGCTATTAAACAAACGCCCGAACAGTTAGCTGAGGCTCAGGCAAACAAAGGTATCCGTAAATCGGCGCGTCTTATGTCTCAGGTCCCGAAGACCACTGTCGATGAGACCATCGAAGATGTGATCAAAGGGTCGCATAAAGACGAGAGTAAATCCAAACGAATCACGAGATCCAGTCGTAAGAGTGAAGAGTCGACTGATTTGGATGACGACCACAACGACGGTATGTATTATCTAAAGATAATTTTGGCGATTATTACCACTTTTTCTCTAAATTATTACTTTCTTTGCATTAATTGTCTGTAATTTTGTTGAAATTTATGCGCGATTTCTATGATTTCTATCTCTTTATTGTTTGAATCGATGGATGAATTCCTTGTTTTCAATGAACTTTAGAGCTTAAGAGAAGTGCTTTCATTCAGCCATTTATCTGATAATACATTTGAAACCAGTTTTTAAGTGAAAATTATTTTCAATTTTCAAATGCAAACCATATTTGAGACAAGTATTGAAATGCACTGAAAAAGAGTGGAATTTTTTTTCACTTCAATTGTTTTCTAGTCTTTCGTTTAAAATAGACTTTCCTTTAATTTTAGGTTATTTTTTGCTAATTTTGTTTCAAAATATTTATTAAATTATTATTATTTTTTCCTTTCAATTCAATGTTTTATTAATAGACTCGAAGAATGTTTTGCTGCGCTCTTATCGCATAACCCGTTCCTCAACCCGGGGCTCAATCACTGCCGAAACCGACAATAGTAATGACAACAGCAATACTAATATACCGATCACAGCGCCTACTGAAGCGCACGAGTCGCCAGTACAACGGCGCCCAACATTACCTGTGCTTAAAGTGGAATTACCTAAACTCGGCATAACTGTTAAGACCAGTGACCAGATTAGTCAGATTCAGAAAAAGAAAACCGAAGACCAGGTTAGCACTGAATCAACTCAATCGACTGTTGAACCTAAAGCCGTTGCGCCCCATAAGGAGTCAACTGAGACGACCACTGAAGCGGACGACTCACGTGCCAGTCCTGCCGTACTGTTAGATCCAGTGACTGGTCTCTTAGAGCCGGTGCAGAAGAAAGCCTTCGAACCAACTGCTGTCATACAGGGTATTAAACCGATGACTTCCAGCTCTGTTACGACAAATACAACTACCACTACAGCCACAGGTGTTGTCTGTCAGTCACCGGCAGTCAATACAGTGACGAATACAAACACCACAACAATAGCGACAAGTGTTATAACCACACCCATAGCGCCGGTCGCCTCTGTAATCACTTCTGCCATACAAGACATCCCTAACATATCGGAGCGAATTCACGGCTCGACCACTGCTGTGAAATTGAAAACTGGAAAACCATTTAATTTAATCGAAACCGAAAAACCCGTAATTATTAGCACTACTGAAGTAACGCCAACAACACCGGTAACGGTTGTGCCGATCACTCCAACATCGGCCACAGCTATCAAACCTCCGGTTCAGTTAGAGAGCGCATCACCACAGATGACGCCTACTATTACTGCAACACCAACCGCACCGACACAACCACAACCAATCACTATTACACCCAAATATCCGCCACCAGTTGGCCAACCATTAGTACCAATTGCTCAACCTATTGGACAACCAATGCCCGGGCAATGGTCACAAAGTCTGACGAATACTTCTAAACATCAATCGTTACCTCAGCCAACAATACAAACCCACCGCCAGTTCCCATCAGCGCCGGCCCATTCAGTGGTTACAACTCAACACAATAGACCTGCCATTCAAACGATGCCTTCTTTTAATGAATCTAAACCTAAATTAGATTTAACTCAACCGCAACCACCGCCCGCTCACTCCAAGCTCACACTCGAAACTAAAGCGCCGCCATCTATGCCCACAAGTGTTGTCACCAGTCATTCCTCTGCCGAACCACTTATATCACCACCGGTTCACTCGAAGCATGAGTCCCGACGCGACTCTATTAGTGGGAAACCACAAGCGAAATACGCTTCGGCTCAACAGATGGCTGGATATCCATCCCAAGCACATGAGGCAAGTGCTCACATAACAGTGGCGCCAAATCCACAGCACAGGACAGTTATCGAAGAACTTCTTCAAAATCAGATACAGAATCCACACCTTTTGACTCCACAACAAAAAGAGATTTTTGCGACTCTTCAGAGGGACCAACAAAGAGAGTACTCGAGGGAACGGTCTGTAACGCCTGCCAGTATTCACGAATCAGCATCTGTTAGAAGTTCGGCTCAAACACCAACACCGGAATCACAAAACCCATTGATTCCGCCACATATGGCTGGTTTGCATTTACGACCTCCCAGTCAACCGCCATTAGGTCTGCCCTTAGGATTACATCCCAACGATTTGCAGGCCTACCAGCAGATGATGTTTATGCACTCTCCCCACTATAATGACCTGCGCCGTCAAGAAGTGCAGGGACTGGTCAGAGCCGCCGCTAGTCTTGGCCAACGAGTCCTCTATCCGCCCAACTTTCAGATGTCATTAACACCCGAATCGAAAGCACATGAACTCAGTATTAATAAAGAACGTCAACAACAGGAAGAGAGGGAAAGGGAGCGGATGTTCAGAGAGAAGGCCCACAAACAGCAGAAAGAGTCGGGACGTGAGTCTGTCGGACGACTCTCACAACAAGAAGAGTTGGAGTTTAAGACTGCAATGCAAAGACAGGCCGAGGCGGAGATGAAACGACAGTCGGAGTTGTCTCACGAACGCCTCCTGTCGTCGATGCAACCGCCGCCCCCATTGGCTCCGTTACGTATATCAGGACTGCCGTACCCGACAAACATTCGTCAGTTTGCACCGCATTTATTGTCACCACACGAGAGGTATACCGACTCTCCGGCTATTATTCACGTAAATCAGGGAAGACCTCAATCCTCACATCAATTGCCGCCACAAATGAGAGCCGAAGAACTGAAACAACAGGAAGTGATGCGACGCTCGCCTGTCGTTAAGGCAGACGAACGCAAATATCAAAACGCATCAGATTTTAGTGCACATCACAGACAACAACTGACCTCTCCTTCCCCTCAATACACTCTTGACAACAGATCAATGCAAATGCCGGTCCACTCGCCCGGAGCCCTATCCTATCGAAAAGAGACCACTCGTTCACCAATGGTTCCGCCGACTGATTCAGAAATGTTAAGAAAACAAATGATGGCTCAATCGCCCGGCGCTCTCGTACTTAATATGGCTCAACAAATGCCCGGATCTCACCTCCAATTACCGCACAGTTTACCGAACGAAGGACTGATGCGAAGGGCAGCCATACATCCTGTCCAACAGTCTGGTTCAGAGCCACCCATTCATGGACCACCTCCAGCGCACGCCATCTCTCAGCCCCCACATCACCAGTCAATGTCTCAAACACCACAACACGCGAGTCAAGTGCCACAACACGGCGACGCCCTATTGCAGAAATATCCAGTGATGTGGCAAGGCCTGTTTGCACTGAAGAACGACCAGGCTGCTGTCCAAATGCATTACGTCTCCGGCAATATGCGAATCGCACAGAACTCATTGCCCCCATTCACGGACGGAGGCGTTTCGCCCCTCAGGATAGCGCAGAGAATGCGTTTAGAGCCGACGCAACTCCAAGGGTTGGCCCGAAAAATACAGGTTTGCTTTGAATTTCATATTTTGTTTAGAAATGATTTTTTTATTTGATATTAATTTATCTGTATTTCCAACAGTCTATTGATGAGCACTGCATACTATTGGCCCTCCCCTGTGGTCGCGATCATATGGATGTCCTCCAACAGTCCAATAATTTGAGGACAGGGTTTATAACTTATCTGCAGAGCAAACAGGCGGCCGGTATTGTAAACATGAACGCACCGGGAACTCAAAATGTAATATATTCTTCATTTTAATTAATTTTTTATTTTGTTTTTTTCAATAAGTATTTAAATAATATATTATTGATGTATCCCTTTCAGGCCGCGTATGTCATCCATATTTTCCCGACCTGTGAGTTCTCACACGAGAACTTAGTCCGAATAGCGCCCGACCTTTTGCACAGTTTACAAGAGATATCACACCTTCTGGTAGTGATCGCCACTGTTTAGTGCAATTTCAACCACCAAATGGAAAGGCTATTCAACTGAACACTGATTGGGCTCCAAACCGATTGATTGACTAATTTTTTGACAAATTATTGGAATTATTTGACGACTAAATGAGAAGTTCTGACACTCAAAGACACTGCCATTCGGGACAATACCGGGAAATCGTACCATAATTTTCATTCATTGCATCCCATTATTCATCTCATTCTTAACCATCAATTCATTAAAAAAAACTTTTTTTTTGTTTTCACATTAATTGTTGATTAAATGTTAAGAACTATTGATAATAATCGCCGCTCTACTGAAACACTGGGTTTGTCACCAATTTTTTTTGATGTATAGTTATAATGAATATCGCATATAATGAATAGACAGATCACACACGGAATCACTAAAATCCATATAAATTTACAATAAATACAATACTATTATAAATATTCTTTAATTTTATGTGATTTAGAATTTAATATCATTGCGATTGAGATATAAATTAGATATAAATGAGAAAAACATTTTTTGAAAAATAACTATTGACTGCAAAACCATATATTTAATGATTGATTATCCGGTATATGATATAAATATATTGATTGCTTTGTTCTCTATTTTATGTTAAGAATAACTGACAAACAAAAAGAGTTTTGCAATAAAAACGAACTGAAAATTAATTTTTTGGGAAACAAGTCGTGATCTCGAAGTCATTATATATATATTAAAAATATAAATATATTTCTGTTTTTAATTGTTTTCTCAAACATTAATACATTTTTTCTCATTATATAGAAAACAAAAATTCATTTAAATGAGTATAAAATTGATATATAATTCGTTGTATAAATGAAATTCTTGTGAATTACACCTCAAATGAAATTTTTTGTCTAAAGGACTTTAGTAATGCTATATAATTGTAAAAAAATAGAGAGCCCCTCTGAATGGTAG
>JAQIYF010000053.1:0-16595 GCA_034700865.1 Oribatida sp. Gr-Ori-00025
GAAAGAGAAAGAAAGAGAAAGAAAGAAAGAGAGAGAAAGAGAGAGAGAGAGAGTGGCAGAGCGAGACAGCGAGGCATAGAGAGAGAGAGAGAGAATTGGCATGGAATGGATGTATGGCTATATGGATGCTAATGTCTATCCTCTGTAATGGAAATCCTAAGTCTGGGCTCATTATTATTGATTAACATAAGAGTGTATTCGAGACCAAAATCAGTAGAAAGAGAAACGTTGAGACAAAAGAAGAAGTATTTGAGTAAAGCATTGAAAACACTAGAAATCCATTACAATTGAAGCCGTCGTCGAAGGAATTGTTTTACTATTTTTTACGGCAAAATAAATACTAAACAAAAGAGTAAAGAATAGAAATCGAGAAAAATTAAGGAATTCTCAAACGATATACAACTCAAGTGAATGTTCAGAGCGTTTGGGTTTGCATTTCGAGTATCACTGACTTGTGAGTCGGCCGTCAATCCCATTGAATGCCTGATTGAGTTGATGTAAGTCTATAATTAGAGAGAGGGCTCAACCGTTCGGCTCAACCATTGGGACTAAATTTAATTTCCATTAGAGTTTAGCTATTGATTCCAAATGTGGCAGAAGATCACTGGCATTGAGTCAAAGGCCAAATATTGTCCTCTTTTTTCTCCAAAGATCTTCACTAAACAGTAACTTAGGATCAGATCGTTAGACGAAAACTGGTCCGCAATTAATGAACTGAAACTGTTTTTTATGTTTTTTCATTCATTTCTTCTTTAATCCAAACCTATTCTCGTTCTTCAATAACAGAAAAGCATTGCTTTTCTCTAATTTTGAGCCTAACTATACATCTGTTCCCCAATTCTGTTCTTCCCTTTCCTTCTTCTAATTGATTTCGTTTCCATTTATAATTGAAAATTAGAATAAATGAAAGACAAAAAAGTTTTCTTATTTTTTTCAACAATAAAAAAATTGATTTCATTTTGTATTCGTTATTGTCTTTCATGTCTGCCTCTAATCATTTGATGTCTGGACTCATCTGATGGCATGATATCACTATTGAATCAATCGATTGGCGGCACAGTTACCTGCGAGTGGAGCGTCTATGAACCCGGCGCGTACATTAGGCCCGGCATTCGTTATGAATCGTTGGCGAAATCATTGGGTGAGTAAAGAAAAAAACAATTCAATCAATTGAAACGATTGTTATGTCGACACTCAGACCACTCATATATGAAATAAATAAAAGTCTTATTCCAAGCGCTCAGACGATGCTCTCAGTGCTGAACATATCATCACATTCTCTGACCCCTCTCTCCCATAAAAGCCAACAATTCCTGAATTCTGGAGTTTGAGTGAAAGTCTTATATTCTAATAACTAGTTTTTGGGTTCCCTGTCATCCAAATCCTATGAAGTGGTTTGCAGTTTGAAAAATAGTTATATCAATACTGACTCCGAAACTCTTCGGGGAATTGTTTCGACAGTTCTTAAGTCCAGATTTTTCGAACTCATTCGGTAGGAAAAGATGGGATGAAAAACAATTGAAAGCATTTTTAGATTTGTGTCTAACATCTAATAACTGATAGATAACTAAAGAGTCTTTGGTCTAAGAGTAAGAGCCAATGCTTTTGGAAATCAGGCCCAAAGCTATATTGTCTGCACTGACTGCCACTCAGTTAGGAAATAGAAGACTAGAGTTCCCCTACCATTCATACTATGATATTATGTCTGTTGTTAACATCGATCCGAACTCTGGCGACATATTAGGAGAAAATGGCAAAGAATGGCAAAAGTCGTGTTACAAACACTCTCTGACTTCAAGCGCACATATATTTGGCGTTTATTACTCGAAACTTATTATTTTCGACTATAAATTCTCAGCAAAAATACTATTCTCTAAATATAATAAAGAATTTTATTTAATTTTATTGCATTCAGAGCTGGTGTTGAACTGAATAGTGAGGAACATATATAACATATACGGTATATACAGTAGGAATTGTGTGCATAAGACTTGTCATCAAATTAATTGTTTCTGCAATCATATGATAAGCCCTAACAGTGCTTGCGGTGAAAGAGCTTCTCATCTGCTTTTAATCTAAACAAACGGATAAAATATTGCTTATAATAAGAGTATATTTTTATTCTCTAAAATAGTGAACAAATATTATTTTAAGATTTATTACAATTTTCACAGTTCTGGTTATGAGGAACTATAGCTTAAAGATAGTGAACATGACTTTATGGCCAGAATTAGTCTATCAATGGGAACAGTAGTGCACTTTATTGATGTTTATTAGTCTAATTTCCCGATAGAGTTATAAAAAAGTAACTGAATTTCATTTTCAAACACCGGAGAAATCAATGTTTAACTTAATTTTTAAGACATAATAAAAAGAAGTGAAAAAATAATATTTTTAACACTCAATGTGTTTAATGATTGAAATGTTTGAAACTTTGAAGACAGTAATAGCACTAAAATAGAGCCCAAACACGGGGTTTGAGGCAGAATATCGTTTGCCTAATGTATTGATTTTTTTATTCGTCAGTTGGGCTGAAGAACTGAAACTCAATTTCCAGTGTTTGAGTGTTTCTCTCAGACAGACAGCAAAAGATGTTTTTTATCAGACCTTAAAAACGGGAGAAAATAGAAGAGAAATGAGAGCCTAAGAGGCAGTGAAATGCATAAAAAAGTATATCAAAGGCTTAGCATTTGCTTTGCATTTCGACTTCAAGTTATATATGATATTGAAATCCAATACTAGGGCTTATGCTTAGGCACAGAATAAGTCTAACCATTTTGAGCGCTCGTCTATTCTTTTTGTTCGCATTCTTTACACCAATTTTTTTTATTTTGGTTTTATAAGTGAATCCCCAATAGTTTCAATTTTCTGACTCGTTGTTAGGGCTATGGCACTGGTCTCTTGAGCTACTGTTCCTATCATACAGTTATAGTTAAGAAATTACGAGCAATACTGCAATAGTTCCACTGTTTATACCATAGTATGGGCTCTACTGTACGCTATTTTGTAGAAATCAATCTCAAGAGAACGACAAACTTTTTTTCTCCACTAAATAGAGATACAGTTATGTTGTATAGGAGTAGACGTGAGCTGAGAGTTGAGTTCAAAACCAAGAGAATCAGTTGAAAAGCCTTCCATAAAGAATAGATCCCATGGAATGATGGAGTAGAGCACAGACATTGTCTGAGGCGCTAAATGGGATGGCAATAGGGATGGCAGTATCACAACCTGAAAGTGATTGCTTGAAAGCACATCACATCTCACTCTCCAGTGTTCACACATTCTTAAGCCTTAACCCATTGTCTTCTCTTTTATTTTTCAATATTAACTCTGTTTTCATATCACAACTCACTTCACATTCGCCTAACAATAGAGAGAATAAGTGCGAAAAAGAGATGGAAAACTCATTATTTTAATTCGTTTGACAGGTTTATTGGTTGGGCCCCCTATTAGGCGGCGTTTTGGCGGCTTTGATATACGAATTCATATTTGACACCAAAAAATCTGGTAAAACGATTCGCGAGGCCTTCGATGAAGTAGAAAGAGGTAAGACTTTCACACATTTCCTAAACTATATATCAATGGTATATCGATGGACAGACATGTGTTGACAATAGGCTACACAAACAACAACAACAGTAGTCAACAAATAAATATAAAATCAAGAATCGAATCCAATTTATTATAGACTTTATTACAATATTAGAGGCATTGGATAGTTATTGAGTTAATAAGATTTGTTGCCATCCTTTTCCAGTTAGGTATTCCTCAACACATAGATAGGGATTGTGTTCTGCAGTGAAACACACTTTTTTAGGAATAAATTCTATTGAGTTGTGAATACTTTTCGGTTATCAGTGTTTTGTAACGGAAAAGCAAAAAAAAAATCGGAAAAAATATTCATTCATTTTATTGAATTGCAATTCTTATACTTTTTTTTGCTCAACTGATTACGTATTCCAATCTTAAACCTAAATCTGACTGACTTTTACCTCAATTCTGGTGATTCCGAAAACATTCTGTTTTCTAACTAATATATAGAATATTCTGATTCTGATTCACATTCAAATTCTGTTACTTTTTTGCGTTTCTTTTGCTCTATTTTTTTCTGTTCTCTACATCCATAACACAAAACAGAATATTCTTTTATTTTTCGTTCCTCTCTATTGGTTACAAAGAAATATCAATGCCTTTCCTGTATATAAAACCATTTTAGGTATAGATTGGAAACCGTTATCACAAAACTATAGATATTTTTGTGGATTCGTATATATATTGGCAAAAATGTCAATCGACTAACAATTCGATGTGTTATTTGATTTCTTGATGTGCGGCCAAAAACAAAGTATAGATTTTTTAGATGCCTTCCCTTCCCATCATCTCTAAGACCACCATATGTTGCACACATTGCCAGAGGAAATGCTGGAAATGTTGGACCAATTTTTTGCTAAATTATTGCTCAAATCAATAATACAATAGAAGTTCATATAAACTATTCAATGCTTTCGCTTCAATATATTTCTCGAATAACTTTATGCCAAACACTACAGAATTGAGTCAAACCTTAACTTTTCTAACCCTTAAAAGAGTTTTCCCCAGAGTTTTGTAATACTGATGGCAAGTGTGGCACAAGAGTTAGTGCACTGAAGGCCCAGCGCTTCAATCCATTGATTTATGTCTTTTCTGTTTTACTTTTTTTTCTACTTTTGATTTCATGTATTTCTTGTATTTTGTCTGCAATTCATATATAGAATCAAATATCGACGACGACTACGAGGATCCGGATCTGAAGATCAGCAATAAAGCAGTGGTGGCTTACAGTACCACTTCTGGCACTTCCTCTGGCAGTTCAAGTGGTCATCGCTCTAATCACACCCAACAGAGTAATGTCAGCGTTCACGCCAGCAATGGTGTGACCCACCCGTCAGGTGCTCATTACGACAGCTTCCGAACAATGGCCACAATCAACGCTTACACTCCGACACCGGCAGCCATGGATGGGGTTGGGGTTTATAGCAGTGGTGGGGGAACACCACATCACGTGAACCTACCGTCCAATAACTACCACCACAATAATTCTAATTATGCCGGCGTTTATGGCTCTACACGTTATGGACACAACACTCTCAGACAACTGCCCTCTCGTATGGAATACAGTGGCGGTTCTGTTCCCGTATCCACTGGTCCGGGAAATACTAAATTCTAAACTCTTTTTTAATTAACTGACGAATGGGTTAAATATATGACAAAATAAGATAATTTCAAAAAAAATTGTAATAAAGTTTTTGTAGTGTTTTATCGCACAACCATTATATACGGTATAAGTACTGAGGGATAAGAAAAGCCATTCTTTTGCTTACATTTGTGGAAAATCTTGTCAGAAGAAGAAGAATATAAAAAAAGATATTCATTGCATCAAAAACAGCAGAAATTATGTGTTCTTTTGTACGAATGAGGAAAACCCTTCCATTAAAAACAAATTAAATATTTGTTAGTTATATATAACTTATATATAATATACTCATTGTGTATATCGACTAAAATGTACGCAAAAGTGTATTCGCTTTCGGCAATACTTATTAGGCGTATATTATAGTTATTTTATATTATTATTTCGTTATATGTATTGTAAATAATTAAAGTCCCGAATAATATAACATAAATTTCAATGAAAAAAAATCTGTTTATTCTCTTTCATTAAAATTAATGAATTCTTATATAAGTTTTTAACGGAATATATATAAAAAGAGTGAAAAAATCGATAACAAAATTCTCATTTAAGGCCAAGAATTTTATCGGTGGCTCGAAGTCTATCAGAGTTTAGACGGAATTTCAATGGGCTATACATCCAAAGAGAATATAACAGAAATGAGAGTATATTATAAAGAATCTAAAGTAATGTAATGTATGTCTCGTTTTTCTGATTCGAGTTAAGTTCTGGAACTGGAGTTGAAGTCGTGTTTTACGTCAACTTTTATGTAGTGAACAAATCGTGTCCAATAATAACAGAAACACTCGCTTTAGTCGACAAAATTCTATTATTTTTTCTCTTTTTTAGTGAACTTTCTTTTTATTTCCTGTAATATTAGGGACGCGGAGGACCAGTACTGAAGGGTAACACAAAATACAAAAATATTGTCCATTATTTGCCTCCAAATCGGAACCAAAGTTATAAACCCATTACTATTAAGTCATTGCTATTAGTGTTCAGATTGAAAACAAAACACAAAATGTTTCAAAATTTTTATTCGACTTTTTTTTTCTTCACTAAACCTGATGTCTATTCAAAGCAAATATTGAGAAAATAAGATAAGAAATAAAAATAATGCAAAAGAGAGAGCGAATGAGGAATACAAGAGTTAGAGCTTATGTTTGAAGTCGTGATAATCAAAATATATCGCCTTAAAAAACATTATTATTGTTATAATAGAAGTATAAGAATACGAATGCCATTGAATTGAATGAACAGTTTTGTCAGAATAAGAATCTTGAAAATGAAAAACGAATTTTCAGATTATTTTCTTCTCTATATATGAAAATTAAATGAGAAACTCCTCGACTTCTGGAGCAAAATAACCATTTCTTCACTCATAATGTTCTGCAAAAATGCATTTTTTATTCACATTTTTTGAGGTCTAAGTAAAACATACGATAAAGTCATTACTTATATATATTTCAACAAAATATTAAAATATTGAGATAAAGCCGTAGTTTTTTCATAATATATATTACGGTATATATAGTTATATACAAAACATATCATATTATAGAAGAGTCTCTTTAAAAGAATATTAAACATTAAATAAAAAAAATATTTAACAGCGAAGAGGAGAACCGTATCTCATATCAGAAAAATCAATTTATACGCGATTTTGGATCTCTTGGACAACAATGCATTTGCAGACTATATCATAAGCGGCTCTATTATGTGGGGACAGGAATACTGTCAACGAGGCCGGGATGAAGAAGACGGCCGACAGGTTCTTGATAAGAGCGCGCAGTAATGACCTAATAGTTAACGAAATGATAACAAATTCAATCAAAACATTGTTATATATAAAAAAGAAAAAAATCAGATAACAAATGGTTTAATGAAAAGTAATGTACCGAACGATTCCGATATTCTTGGCCGGAGTGACTCGAATACGTCCATCGCCTAAGTCTAGGACACTATCACAGGAAACGACTGCAATACCGAAAATAGCTTTCCCGGGCGTCGAACCGCCCTCTCTGTTCATTTGCCCCGAATAGAGACATATTGTCTATTGGTTTGGGAATAAAAGTAATATTATATGAAAAGGGAATGCATTACTAAATATTATAATATTTGAGAAGTGAGTGAAAAGGAATGGGGGTTTGAATATACATAGGAATGGAAAGAGTAATCAATTGTAATAATAGACGACTACTGGCCTCATATGCACAGACAATAAATCGGTGAATCATTTCGATTATTATGATTTCAGACGTCAATTCGTATGCGATCTGTAGGGCATCGAAATCATTGTCCAATAAACTCAAATCAAATTTATCCAAATCTCTGGCAAAACAAAGGGTTTCATTGAATTTCATATTCAAAACCTAATGATATCTTAGAAAATAATGAATAGTTATTTCAAACACATCTCTACTATTATAGTAATAATAAAGATATTGATATAAATAATTGGGAAAAATATAGTTATGATTGCAATGAATATCGGATTCGAGACATACATCAGATCGAGATAATCGACGGCAACGAACGTTACCATTAATTTGAGAATAAGAAGGAAACAAAAATCGATGACTTCGGCAGCGATTCGTTTCCAAAGTCGCGGAATCGCAAACACCCGTCCTATCGATGCAAACGAATGATTGATTTATTCGTGTATTAAAAAAATGGCAAAAAACTCATATCTTTTATACTTCTTTTTCAGAATTTAATTTATTAAAAGAAAAATTGCTTTTTGTTCTCTCCTTTGCAAACAACAAAATCTGGTTTTATATTAAAATATATGATAAAAATCCAATGAAACTAAGGCTCTGAACAATAAGAAAAGAAAATATAAGTTTGAAAAGAATGAAATGGCAATAGAGTTGAGAGGAGTTGATGGCAAAGGAGAGGAAGAATAGGTTGCGTTGAGTGGAGAAGAGTTTTAGCAATTTTTCCTCTCATATCGTCATCATATCATTCACGACATTCTCTCGCATTTAATCGCATGAAAAAGCTTTGCTCAGACACTGAGGGCATGAGAGGAGTGAGAGGACAGACAATTATTAGAGTCACTCCTGGAATGACATTACTTTACAAGAGAAGAGAGAACAGACTCTTCCACTCAAAAGTGAAGCCAAACTCTCAAATTGTCTTTTTTGCTCATTTTTTTCGGCTTTCACTTCAAATACTCATTCAATGACTTTTAGTTTTCTGAAAGTGTGAAACATTTGAATGTATTGAACATCAAATGATAGGTTATATTGTGAGAGAAAATCACATTATATCCACTGGTTTTGTGTCAGTTTTGAAGACAATCGCAAATCTATAGCCAATATAATGACAAAACTCTCTTCACATTTGGAAATGGAATCGACAGAACATTGCTATGAATTGTAGGGATAGTTAAGGCTCTAATAGTTTATTTGATGCGAAACTTTATTTGAGATTTTAGGCAATTTTGTTAACAAGTAGTGGAGCGAAGGAAAGCCTAAATTCTTTTACTTCATTGCTCTCACGTTATTCGACTAAACAGTTAATTGGATCCAAAGAATAAACAATACAAACACACAAACACTCCAACAGTAAAACTAATTGTATAAACAAAACAATATTCGCTTACAGTTAGGGATCCAAAACTAATTTAACTATTTTTCAGCACAAGAAACACACTTTTAATCTATTATTGTGTGTCTGTCTGTGTCTCTACCAAAATAGAGGGTCTAATCGAATAGTGGGGTCTAATCCCTGAGATCCAGATATACCGGCGCTAACCTAACCAAACAGTTTGCCACTGCTTTCACATAAGCTTTTCGGAAGGCTTTGAGGCAAACATTTCCCACAAACTTATATAAACTTTTTTTTATAAGATTTCATCCGAACCTCTGCTGATGGCAGTGAGAGTCAGGTCATCACCAGATCTCTAACTTCATAGACGACTCAATAGAGTTTTTATCAATTTGTTTGGTTTAATGCCCGACTCAGACGATGAAAATATTGCCTATATTTCCGAAATTAAATTATGTTTCGCCAGAAATGAGTACAAAAATTAATATTTAAATATAAACAGAGTTTTTGCGCTACAATTGAGTGAACACAACACAAGTGTCTCTAAATAATTGTATGCCTTAGAGGGGAATACATTACATGAGTTGTAATTCCATTAATTTATGGCTTTTTATTTGCAAAGTTTAGGTCTATTTTGTGAATAAAAAGTAAAAATAAAAATATAACAAACATTAAAATTTTTGGTTATTTTCCTGAAGGATATGAACAAAAAATTTTATAAAAACTCGACGACTGGGTAACTGAGAGATAGGAACAGAAATATAGTTTAGAGACAAATAGAGAGAATATGGGGACTAAATGGCTGTCCTTTTAATGAATTCGATCAAAACCTTAACATAATTTAATTTAATGCTTAGGTTTTCAAAAAACTAAATTAAAGACAAATAAAATTAGTGTTTCTATAGAATTGCAACTAAACTCCAGGTAAAAAGTCAAATAAAAACTCTGATAAAAAAAGCAATGCTTTTATCCTTTTTATATATAGTCTATAAAAACCAAAACTATTATTAAATACAAAACCCATTTCAAGAAAAGTATAAAATAAATCAAATTCTTCACTAAATAATAGAATAAATAAACCGAAAGTAAAAACAAAATAAAAAAATATGTCATTTATTAGGACTTTTTTGGTTGATTTGTCGGTTAAACGGGAAATTAAATTACAAGTAAAGAGTGAATAAAATCCTAAAAATACAAACAAATACTGAAAAAAAAAAGAAAAATCAATATTTGGGGTAAAATTAAAACAATTTTTTCTCTTAACATGAGTTCATAAGTCAAATACTTCAGGCATTAAATGAACTGAAATTGATTTAAAAGACTTATTGGAGGTCTTCAATGAAAAACTATATTGTTTTAGTGAACAATATTTTGTTCTTCAGTTCAGTGCAAAATCGATGACAAGAAAAATATAAAATTCATCGGAAAAATAAATTTGCATTTAAAGTGATTTCTTCACAACTCTATCCATATATGATATCATCAAATAGTCGTTTGAAGAATACATTTCTCTTTATATTGGCTTTTGATTCGCGAAACTCTTCATTTGACGGCAAGAATCTGAAAGAATATCAGATCAAAAGAAGAAGAAAAAAAAACTTTTCAGTCAATCGTTGAATTTAATGATTAATTTAAAGCTTTGCAAAAAAAATGGGAAAACTTTTTAATGCGATTGATATTCAAAAGCCATTCAAAAAAAGACTTTTTAGGCAATCATTAAATTGTATTCAAAAAAAATGTATAAAAGATATGAAGTTTTTTGGCAAAACTAATGCCATCTAAAAGAGTGTTGAAAACAATATTTCAATTTAAGAAAATGTAATCTTATTTTTGAAATTAAGTATTGAATGAATGGATCAAATAGTGAATCAAATTGAAGACAAACCCGTTTGCAGACCATTAGTCGCATTATTGACTGAATTATTGAAAAACATTTGATAATTGTTTTGAAGACCCGATTGTTGTGGCGATTGAATGGATGCCATCGAAGACATGATTAGCGGATAATTGATTGCAAACCAGTTGTAATGCATTGTCTGAAGAATCCAGACATTGAGGTGTTGGACATATTCGGTGCACGTCTTGTACGGCAGCTCTGATTCACTGCTTTGATCGCCGATCAGCCCATTTGTGGCCATCGGATCACCACTTCTATTGTTGGCAATCACTCCCGTTCGACGACGTCTCACACTCTGGTCATCATCTGGTGGTTGGGATCCGTTATCAGACATTTTGGTTCAACTCTTCATCAATTGATTATCCGTTAAAATGAAGTGAAAACACAATTAAATTAAACGTAATATAAAATGAACTAAAATTAGGACAAAACTGATCATCACTTTCACCGTTAGTTTCTATGACATCAATAACGCAAACAATTGCTAAACATATGGTTTGCCTTAACAACTATTAAATCTTTTCAAATCACTATTTATTTCATATCAAGTATTGATTTACTAATAAATTAGTGAAAAATTAGTTCAATATTAGCATTGATTTAGTTTTAATTAAATTAATTTCAAATCAAATCCATTGTTTAAAATGAGATAATATTTGACGTAATTATTGTGAAGTGAATAATGAAAACACGATTTCATTAAAAAGTCTAAAAATAGAAATTAGTTTTAAATTCAAAACAAATTTTTATAATTAATAACAAAAACAAAAAAAATGTTTAAATCTCTTGCCTTTTGTCGATGTCTTCAGACATTAACTAACAATCGGTTAAAACATTTGAATCATTCAATTAGAAGACAATTGAGTTCTTCGGACAACAAATCCAGTAATGACTCGATCAGTGATCAGATATTGTCTGAAATGAAAGACTCGAATAGCGATGAGTTTGTGGCCAAAGATAAGACACTTTCGTTTGCGAAGGCGTTTGAAAAGTTTGAAAGACTCACAAAAGAGGCCAAAACTGATCGGAAGGACACGTCCAGTGAGTTGTCGGAACCGTTTCCAACACTTCTTCGCTATTCAACGTTCATTCAAATGGGAGATCCCGAGGGAAAGGTCGTCGTCGGCCGTATTGAGGACATAGTCGGTGATGACCTCTATATAGACATCGGCTGTAAATTCAACGGCGTTTGCAAACGACCCAAAACTAATCCCAGGTTTGGAACTCATCTTTTGTCTCACATTTTGACCGATAATTAATGAATTGATTCCAATAGTGATTACATTCGCGGCGCGAAAGTCAAGGTCCGGATCAATGACTTAGAACTTTCCGATCGATTCTTGGGTTCGTCTAAAGACATGACTTTATTGGAAGCGGACATCACTCTAATGGGTCTTCTCTGGTCTCCCAACAGGAATGCAGACAAACTTGTGTTCACAGAAGTGGACAACATTTGAATCCCGTTTTATATTTTTATAATTGATTTTTAAATTTAGTTGAAATTAATTGTAATTAATTGTAGAATATTATTACAACCACTGTCCAGGGTATTCGTGAGTCACACGAACTCCCGGAACAAATTCATTCAATAAAAATGTTTATTCAATTAATTTAATTTCAATTTAATTGTAAAATTGAGTCAAAAATTTGGTTACACTATAAGATGTAATACAATATAATAGCAATAAATTAATTAAAAGCCATTAAATCACAACACAATCAATGATAACGAGTATATAATTTCTATTAAAAAGCAAATTAAAATATAAATAATAACATCGATTCGAATGGAGAATACATTATAATTTAAAATCATTATTGGGTTTATTGTAAATAAAAGCAATTTTTTATAAATAATTTTCTTATAATTTATATATAGATTTCATTTTAAAAAATACATTATTTGAGGTTTAAGAGGGGACTGAAGGGCACCGAACAAAATAACAATCCGTTTGCCATTCAGTTCTGACGCCCAAAACGTTTTTTTTTTTGCTATTGAAGTATAAGTTATGTATAGTTATAGTGAATTACAAAAAAAAGACTGAATAATAAAAAGTTGTGAATTCTAATGATGTGAAACCGATTGCATTCCTATTAATGATTTAACGAATCATTTGAGGCCTGAGTTTGCATTTAATAGAAAACAAAGTTCCGCCCAAATAGACGCCAAAGGAATTCATTGCCTATTAAACAGAATCTCAAGTCTTAGAGCTCTTATATGCCATCAATTTTGTTCATAATATTCTAATATCTCATTAAATTGAATAAAATGTGAATTTCATTAGTTGTTTAGTATAGCAAATGATAATTATATAAATCAATTAATTTCATTGAAAATCTCTTTTTTACTTAGATTTCTATTTAATCGCAGATTAATTTAGACTTTTTTCTCATCGATTGTCAGTCAAAGTGAGCAAAGATTTATTGCCTTTCATTCCCATTCAAAGTCACAATTCATTTGGAATACATTTAATACAGTATAACCATAAAATTGAGACCAATTGACAAATGTGTGGGAAATTATTTTCTGCTATTATTAGAGTAATTATTATTAAGTAATGAATGCGTTATTAATTTAAAATTGTTTGCTATACTAAACAGCAAATGAATTCATTAGAAATCGATTTAATGCCAAAGCTATTGGAAAAACTTTGATCTAATTTAAGGGAAAAAATTTTAGACAAATCTAAATGCATTTGACTTTAAATTTTTTGGACTAAATTATGCCTAAATTATGGCCTTTTGGTAAATAGCTATCAATAATATTAATTACAAAATGGAAGTAAATAGTCGTTTAGCCCTCTTGTGTACCCCAAAGAGCCCCCACACCCAGGGCTCACATTAATGTTCATATTATTTAATTTAAATAAAAAGAAAAAGTTGTCAAAACGTATCACTCAATCGTCGAAATGTGTTGAATATGTTTTGCGTCGACTTTCTTATCAATTATGCACTGAAGGTATGAAATGATTTGTTATTAAAAAAAATTGTAAAATAATGTCAAACGTGTTGTGGTTTGAAAAACTCGTCGTAAGAGTCACTGTTGTCATTGTGATGAACATCTACTTTGCAGAAGACATTGCCGTTTGTAGAGCTGTGCGGTTGGGTCTGAGCTAACAAACCCTTCTCGTCGTAAGCATATGACTGCCGATTGTCGGGAGGGAGCGGTGGCGGCAGTGGTGGCGGTCCAGACGCCGGGTATTTAAAACTTGTTAATTGTTTTTGAAAGGGAAGTGAGGCATAAGACGCTTCGTCGCTCTCTTCAGCTATAGTTTCGTGCGCCCAGAGCACCGCCGGCTGTCCCGGTCTGGCCAACAATGGCTTTGTTTTGTCCGATGAGTCGCTATATCTGAAAGCAAGTGACCCCTCTTCGGACACAACACTGGTTCGGGCGCTCATTTGGGGTGTCGTCGAGGTATCGATGTATTGAAAATTTTTTGATGGACTGACCGAAAGGATTCCGGCTTTTATTAACTGAGCATTTCTTTCCTCTACTTTAATATATACATAAGCGGCCGAACACGCGATCACTATTATGACAATCGCCACAAGAATTGGGATCAACACCGATGACCGCAGATATGGTGGCACTGGATATATAAAAGCAGACATTCATTAGATTCTAATCGTTTGTAAAAATAAATTCTATGAAATACTACACATAAAGAGAATACTAATTATTTGTGTCAAACAATCGATAAAATAGTTGAAAAAATTCTATGGCTTTTGACAAGAATTGTCATAAAATAACTCTTCAATCAAATTGATTAATAAAACTAAGCTTTGATTCGTTGGAAAAACTATTGAAAATTATAGGTTTCGAAGAGATATTACCTCTAAATAACTGCTCAAAACTTTTTTTTACACTATTTTATAATCAATTGTAACGAAAACTCTTTTGTAAGCGATTTCTAGTCTTTAATAATTTAAAAGCATTTTATTTAATAATAATTTTATGATTAATGTTAATAAAGACCCACTTTTTTCAGAGAAAAAAATAACTTTTGATTTATTGAATCCTTTTATAGTCTATTCACTATTCAGATACAAAGGACATGAAAGGCGTCCACAGAATATACGTCAAGTCATTCCACACTATTTTGAGACCCTTTTCATTGCACTCGACATACACTTTAAGCCAAACACTAAATGACTTTCAATTTCTATATAAAGACGTTATTTATCCCAAACTAACCATTATTTTTAGAGACCAATCGATTAAATGAGAAAATAATTAGTTTTTTAAAAGTTATAAAAAATTAATAATTGATTCCAAGAATGAGAAGACAATAATTGAGTGAATGATTCATACTTTCAGTGATGAGGACATCGCTATAAGTGTCTGATCCGTATATATTGGACACAAGACAGGTATAAACGCCTGAACTGATGGCCGACACCCGATCGATAACCAGTGATGAGTAATCTTCGTGAGACTCTATGGCCACTCCCACTGAGTCCGTGGACATTGACTTCAATTGATAGCCGTCTTTAAGCCACCGGAAGGTCACGGGAGGACTGCCTTCCAGTAATCGACAGAATACCCGAACCGTTTGGCCAGACATGACATTCCGGTCGAACACAAACGGCTTTAATTTCGGGGCATTTCCTATCATTTGGCAAAAAATAATTAATAAATAAATAAAAACAAAATTAAAATAAATTTTTGCATTGATTTCAATGAAAAATAATTTCTCATTAAAAGGCTTTCAATAGAAAAACAAATTATTTTTTATCACAAAAATTAATCCGATTTCTGATAACTAATTGAAATATAAGACAATTTGAGACAAACCTTGATATGAGTGTTGAATATAAGAGACAATTATTGTGATAACAAATAAAAAATAACACATTTTTTGTTTCAAATAGTGTTTAAAACAAATAAAAATATAAAAACACGAAAATTACTAAAAATAAATAAAAACACAAATAAACGGGAAATCAGATCCAGTAATGCATTGAATATTCACTTAAATATAAAATAAAATATAAAAACACTTTGAAATTAAATGTAGATTTCAATGCATTTAGTGATAGAATAAATCATTTTATAAATAAATAAACGATTTCTTGCATTCAATTAATTATCAAAAATTCATTAAAAGTGTTGAAGAGTTTTAGCACTGAATTGAATGAAACAAATGATTGAAATGAATGTGTATTTCAGTCGTTGAGTCAGACCTGGGATGAGATGATCGCAGACTTTCCCATAAGAGTGAGACTAATAGTAAGACTACTATTCAATGCATTGTTTGCGCACTGAGTCGGAGGTCTGGCAGAGGACTGGCATTACTGGCACTGCCTGTGACTGAGGCGACACTCCATTCAATACAACACTCCATTCAATTGAATACAATATTTAAAGGGAATCACTATTTCCTCAACAGCTGGTCCTCTACAACAAGAAAAACAAAGAACTCAACCAAACCTTAGATTTCCTATACTTTTGGATACTTTTTGTATAAATCTTTAAAAAAAACTTTTTATAAATATAAACACTTTTTATGATTTAAAACTTTTTTCCGTTGTTTGTATTACTTCTAAAAATTATTACTTTTTGTTTATAACAGAATTCAGTCACTTATTCACAACCAGTAATAATATTTTCTATTTATACACCACTTCACTATAATATTCCCCAAATTTTTTGCTTATTTTTATATTTATATCAATTTTTTATTCTAAACAGAAATATAAAACAGATTTTCTTTTATCTCAAGAAAGAAAGTTTTTATTAAAACTTTTTGTTAACATAAATCTCAGCTCCGAATGGACTAACTTTTAGAACATACAGAGTATTGTCTATATCGTCAAGAATTCGGAAATTCTAAACAATATTTTTATATAATAGTTGTGAACATAAACTATAATCTAATAAAACCACTTTTAAGTCAAATTATATTTACAATTAATACTAATTTTATTATTGAAAAA
>JAQIYF010000054.1:0-16567 GCA_034700865.1 Oribatida sp. Gr-Ori-00025
ATTACCCAAGATGTTATAAGGTGTCCACGTGACAATGAACGCCAAGAGAATGGCCGAGAGCGTCTTTGCCGCTTTGCGTTCACTCTTGGGCTGAATGGGGGCGCGGAGGCGTGTCGGGGGCGGAGAGGGCGGGGTTTCCTCTTCACTGGCATTGATCATGGTCACTGTCGCGTTGTGTTCTCCGCAATTGGCGCGCTCCAGTTGAATCACAATCGTATAGATGGATTCAGAAGTGGGCGGAGTCTCACCGGCATTAGTAGTCGTAGAATGGGCGTTTATAGACTGTTGTGATGTTTGGCCACGCCCCTTTTGACAACACTTTTGCCAACAGTGGAGAGAAGAGGGCGCGTGAGAAGAGGAACGCGAGGATTGAGAAGAGAGGGAATGGGAGACTAATACGAGTGTTGTCAAGTCTTTGTACCTCTGCTCCGTCTCGCGCCATATCCTGTATAAGAGAGATAATACTGTTAGTGGGCGTGGTCTAATTATAATACAAAACACTGAATACTGACCGCCAGTAGAGAATACACATGAGAGTGACGGGAAGCCAAAAGGCTATTAAAGCCGTGGAAATAGTGACCCAAACGTTGGATTCCAGAAAAGGAATATAGCATTGGTCACGTGGTACTGTCCTTCTCCCCTCTATTGCCGGCCAGGCGAATATCCAAGGTGGCCAGAGAAGAGCGGAAACAAGCCAAGCCATACCAATGAGAGCACACGCGCGTCTTGTCGTCCTTCTGGCCCGATATGTGAGTGGGCGCGTGACAGAGAAGTATCGGTCGAAAGATATCAACAAAAGATTCAAAACACTGGCATTGCTGTTTAGATAATCAATGGCAAGCCATGCATCACATATTAGTGGTCCTAAAGGCCATCCGTCGCTGAAGATATACACGAGAGACAAAGGCATTGAAATACAGCCAATGAGAAAGTCCGCGAGAGCGAGAGACAGCAGAAAATAATTGCTTATTGTTTGAAGACTTTTATCCACTTTAAACGCTATCATTACTAAAACATTTCCAACAATTGTCAACAAAGAGAGCATCACGCCCACAAGCGTTAGTAATAATTCTATTATATCCAAGTAGAGATATTGTTCTCGCATATACTCATTATCATTATTATTATCTTCACTGCCATTCACTATTGACGCCATTGTTGTCTCCATTTGTGATCCAAGAGATCCGCGAAGAGAAGACAAGAAAAGAACGAAAAGAACACGGATTTCCGGATTCCCTTTTCTCTCAACTCTCAACCCAAATATCTCTTCTCTTTTGACCTCAAAATCACTTCACAATCACTAAAACAACTCTTTTCAAGAGATTTGTCGAAAAATCAGAGGAAAACCCGTTTTTCCTCTGCTTTACAGAAAAGAGGCTTTTCGGGTGCACATCAATTACGTCATAATATAATATTCTTTTTTTATTTTGTATTATTATTGTATTCTTGTAATAATAATAAATACAATTAATTCTCATTTTTCTTCTTTTTATTGAAAATGCGGCCAAAAATCGGGATTTAATAATAAAAAAAAGTGTGTTTCAAAAGGGGGACAAAGAGTGGGTGAATAGCGGGACGTTATTGATTGTATTGACAGAAACGCCATCTATTGGCCAATAAGTGATGTTTTGTTGAGTTTATAAACCGTTAAACAGTTTTGACGTAAAAAACGCCCAAAAAATGGTAGAATTGTTGGCGTTTTGGGACTAAAAGACGATATCTTTGACCAAAGATTGTCTTCTTTTGCCAATCAATGGCCTCTTCGGGCGTTCAGCGGACGATAAGCTCTCAATCGGGAAATGGTTGCGAACACGTGACTCTCATTAGAAGACAATTCGTCAAAATAGAGTCACTCGAGAGCGAGCGTTAGTATTATTGTTAATAATAATAATAATATTATTTTTCTATTATTGTTATTATTATTGTCTTTATCTCTATTCTTCTTCTTCTTCTAATTATCTGTATTTAGTGGCCATTATTCGTCTGGAAAGGGATGCATTGGCCGGAGAGAACGAGAGACTCCATTTCCAACTCCAATGTCTTAACCAATCAAATAATCCGTAAAATAATGAAAAAAATGTTTTTTTTATTATTTATTTTAATTATTTTTTTATTAATTATTTTTTTAGACATAAGTCACGAGAAGTCGACTCAAGAATCGATTCTTCGAGTCTTTCGTGAGTTTTTTGACCGAATTTTGACCCAATTTTTGCCCATTTTTTGACCACTTTTCGGCCAAAAGTCCCGAAATGTCCGAAAATATGCGAAAAAAGCGTTTTTTAGAACTTTTTTGAGAAACGGATGAAAAGTTCGGAAAATAATTGAAAAGAAAAAGAAATTTTTGTTTTTATTATTGCGTCGAAAAACAGATGTCTTTTGAAGTGCGCAGACGCGAGACTCTCAGCCAATGAGAGCGCGCGCTTTCAGACAGACGACAGATGTTCGCAAAGAACAAAACTTTTCTCAAAAATAGTTTCAAAAAAGTTCTAAAAGTTCTGAAAAATATTTCAAAAGTTCTGAAAAAATATAAATATTTTAGAAAAAATGAGAATTTGTTTGATTGGTTCCAATGTCTGCCATTTTGACTCTTTGGTGTCTTTTTCTTCCTCCAGATCTCAAGGAAAGACATTTAGAGTTCAATCTCAATCCGGAAGTCAGTGTTCGGCGCGTGAGTCCATTTCCGGCGCAAAAAGTGATTACGAATTGAGTCAACAGTTGATTGAGAAGCGCGTGAATGCCTTGGAGCGGAAATATGGAGGTTTGGTGGCGCGTGAGTCCGCGATTCGTATTCAACGCGCGTTTCGTACGTATCGTCTCAAAAAGAGGTTTCAAAGCATTGCTTTTCAAGCCTTGAGGGGAAGAGAAGGGGAAGAGAGAGACAGAGAAAGACACGTGACTATAGAAGAGAGAAGAACCAGTATTAAAGAGAGAGAAGACAGCGCGAGCACGCGTTCAGACGACTCGTCACGTGAGAACGTGTTTATTCCCGAATCCTTGATGTCCAGTGCGTCTGCGCAGAACTCTTCTTCTTCTTCACAATTAACGGCCGAATGTCAACGTAAGCGTCAATATAGGGTTGGACTCAATCTCTTTAACAAACAGTTAGTATTCGATTGAATTTATTAGTATTTTATCGATATTTCGATTATCGATTAATTAATATCGATATTCATTCGTTTAGACCGCCAGAGCGAGGCATTCATTTCCTATTGAATAACGGGTTTATAGAGAGCGCGCAAACAATAGAATCACAAACACAACTAATCGCGAGATTCTTATTAACGCGCAAAGGACTGTCAAAGGCAATGATTGGCGAATACGTGGCAACAAATCAATCATTCAATCAACACGTGATGAGAGCTTTCACGCGCGAAATAGATTTATCCAATCTGGGAGTGGACGGCGCCCTAAGGAAGTTCCAGACGTATTTCCGTTTTCCCGGTAATAAAGAGAAGAAATAAAAGAATATTCCTCTGATTACCACTTCTTGTCTATTCTTCTTCAGGTGAGGCGCAAAAGATTGAAAGACTTGTCGACGCGTTCGCCACGCGTTATATTGAATGCAATTCTTCTGAATGTCTGTCACGTGACTCTGTTTTCATTCTGTCGTTCGGTAAGCGATGACGTCATCACTCATTCACTCTCTGACCTCTAATTCACTCATTCTTTTAGCGATAATAATGTTAAATACGGATTTGCACGCGCCGACTAATTCTCGCAATAGAATGACACCTCAACAATGGTTGTCCAATTTGAAACACGTGTTTTCGGGCGGAGACGCGGATCACCTCTCGGATCAGCTTCTTCTCGATATCTATTCTCGCATTAAAGGACAAGAGTTGCGAACAGGCGCCGATCACGTGACACAAGTGGCCAAAGTGCAGTCGGCCATTGTTGCCACCTCTAAAGCGACTCCAGTTCCGAATCTGTGTCTCGAGAGTCGACGTCTTGTCTGCTATTGTCGTCTCTATGAGATCCGAGATCTGAATAGAAAAGAATCAAAAGATAGACATCAAAGAGAAGTCTTTCTCTTCAATGATCTTCTTCTTGTCACCAAACTTAGCGCACGCGCAAAGAGTTCGCATCAAATGCCAGAATATCTTTACAGAGAATCCATTTCTTTGTCTTCTTTAAGTTTAACACACTTTTCATCGCAATTCCACAGATTTGGTATTACTTTGAGAAGACGTCTATTAGAGGACACGCCCATTATTCACTTCAATGCCAGAAATGAACTGGATAGAAAAAGATTTTCAGATGACTTAAAAGAATCCATTTTAGAGTCCAATGAAATGGATAAACAGAGAATTCAGAAATCAAACTCTTTGCTCGCTCTCAACAGCAGTTGCAGTAGTAATGCAATTAATAATAATAACAATAATAATACAAATAATGCAAATGATGTCAACTCTGATCCGCACCCGCCCGCCCAACGCCGCAAATCCTCCTCAGGATCCCTCGATTCGGGCCTTTCGTTGCCTTCGCGCGACCATTCGCCACAAACTGCGAAAAACACGTGATTTTTACACAAATTTAAAGTCTATTTCTATTCAAATGTAAAAAACGAATAAAACAATCATTTTATGCAAAAATCGCGTGAATTATTCAAAATCTTTATTATTAATACGCATGCGCGTCCAAAGGAATGCAGAGAACATCTGTGGGACTAAAGCACGCGCTAAAGAAAGCAATTTCAATGGAATTCAATAGAAAAGTGTTTTTTATTCAAAGAAATTCTTATTTTCAACAGAAATGTCCAAAAAATGAACTTTTAATGCATTTTCGGCTGAATTTCTACCAAATTCCATTATAAGCTCCATATCCGCCCAAATGTCCGCCATATCCACCGCCGTACGCTCCACCATACGCTCCATACCCGCCGCCATACCCATAAAGACCAGGTTGATTGTTTCTGATGTTTATTCCCTGAGTCACTCCATGCGGTGTCTCTATCACGTACTCTTGAGTCCACGCGCTCACAAACAACACGAAAAACACGAAAACCGAATAAAAGGATATCTAAACAGAAAAATAGAGAAAAATAGAGAAAAAAACGTTAAAAACACGGAAAAACACGTGATTTTTCATGATTTTCGAGAAAAGTAGAGAAAAGGAGAGAAAACTCACCGAAAGTTTCATTTTTCTTCTTTTTTCTTCTCAATTGATGTTCTTTTGAGTGAAAAGAAGTTCTCTTTTATACCCAAAAACAAAAGTCCTTCACGTGAAAAGTGTTTATCACTTAAAAGCGCTGAAAAGCGCGTGTTTTATTGAGAAAAAGAGATTCCAATCAAACCTTCAATTTTGAGAACATTTTCTGCATTTAAATCGCTTTTTCATTAAAAAAAATAGAAAAAAATAGAAAAAAATAGAATTAATCGCAAAAAAGTGTTTTTTTTTCTATTTTTAACTCTTTTTTCGTGTTTCGAAAGAAATATTGAATTAAAAGGACTTCCGGTCCAAAGAAATGCATTTTTATTCCATAATTGCATTATTATGTAAACAAAGGGCTAAAGGGGAAGGAAAAGAGGGGAAGAATTATGGCTTTTATTGCTTTTCCCCAAAAGTAAAGAAAATTTTAGAGTTTTTTGCGAAACAGAAGAAAAACACTTTTTTTTCATTTTGTTAATTAAGAAATGTGAAGCCACGCCCACCAGACGTGCCAATCGCGTGAAATTGGATCTTCTTCTTCACTATTAATGCATTTCTTGTCTAATATTTGAATAAATATTCAAAAAGAAGAGAAAAAATGGAACCAATCGGTGATAAGAGAGAGAAATAGAGAAATATTAAGAGCGAGACAACAATCGCAATAATTATTATTCTTTTCTAGTGTTCATCGACTCTCTGGACAACATATCAATTGTGAATTTGAACGTAAGCGCGTGTTTGCATTCTCCCGCGCGCGAAGAACACGAATCGGACGCAATGTTCGACCATTTGGATCAGTTGTTGAGAGGCCACGCCCACCAGAGTATAGAGAGTGAAGAGAACGCCCACTTTGAAGACGCAGTTCATTCTTTTCCGTTTGATTTCGAAACGCATCACGCGCCTTTGCACGACCTTGATGAAGAAGTGTTGGATGAAGAGGAGAGTGGTGATGATGAGGATTGTGATGAAGAAGAAAATGGAGAAGAAGACAATTATCTTAAGAATAATATGAATAATAATAATTCGAATAATAATACGCGAAGAACGACCTCTTCGTTGGAAAAGGTGAGACAATGGAAGAAATACAAGAATAAAAAGCATCTTTCTCAATTGGAATTGGACAGAAAGAGAGATCTGGCGAATAAACAGGAAAGAAGAAGAATGCACAGATTGAATGACGCCTTGAATAGATTGAGACAGGTGAGCGTGTGTTTGTTGTGTGTTTTGTCACGTGTTTTATTGCTTTCTCTCTCTTTAGGCGATTCCGGTTGAGTTACAACATCCGCCGCGAAGACTATCGAAAATAAAAACTCTTCAATCCGCCATTAAATACATTAAACGTCTTCAGGAACTCCTGAGAGACAATTAAAGACATTTTTATAAATATTTTTATTCTTTTTTTTTGTTAATTATTGTCACAAAGCGATGGCCCCAACACTAGTAGACATGGAGTGCCAAACAGTAGAATAGACAAAAATATCTGTATTATTGTGTACGCATGCGCCAACATTGTCCACTCGCGGACTATCCCGTTGTCGGTCATCATCACCACAAGAAGAATCAATGATAAGAACCAGAGAATCAGTAATCCGTTCATCACTGTATCGCCACGTGACCGGAAGTGCGCGACCGTCAGCCGTCCTGACACGTGCAGATGCACGAGACGCGTGTAAAGAAGAATATGAATAAAAGACCAGAAAATGAGTGAATAATGAAAAAGATTCCAATTTTTCGCCAAAAAACACAACAAAAGGAAAGAAATGGGATTTAGAACAAGAAATGCAATCAATAGACTCACGCACGTCCAACGCGCGCAAACACGCAATATATCACGTGTCTTCTCCATCTCTTCTTCTTCTCTTGTGTCCAACGGCTCAACAATTGTCGCCATTTTTTATCTCTATTTTTAACTCTTGTTTACACAAAAGGCGTGTCTCAGAGACCGCGCGCTAAACAACAGAAGGATTTTGTTCGCCTTTTCAGGCCTTTATTCAACAGAAATACAAAAATAGATTTATTGCAAAATCGCGAGACTTTTCGCTTTGACTATCAATTGTTGTCATTATTATTATCAATACTATTGTTATTATCATTGCTGTTGTTGTTGTGTTTGGTTGACGTCGTCTTCTGCTGTCGTCGTTGACGTCGTCTCTCGTTCTGCGGGACGTCGTCTCAACAGATGACTGTTGTCTCGCGAATAGAGGAACGGATCATAAAAGTCGAAATAAGAGAGAAACGCCAGAACCCACCAAATGGACGGCCGGCCTCTTCTTAATGCCATTGACCAAAGAATTAGATCCAAAGCCAACTTATAATGAGAGTTCTGTCGCGTCTTAATCATCGGAAAAACCATTTCTCACTAAATATCAGAATTTTTTCAATTATTTTCTCTTTTATTTCACGTTTTTCTCACTTTTCTCCACAAATCGCACCAAAAGTCCACTCAATTGACACTCTTTTCACTCTTTTCGCCGATTTTTGCCGAAAAATACCGAAATTTGTGTCAATTTCTGAGCAAAACATTCACTCAATCGCCGGCATTGCACTCACGCCTATCCATCACTCCTATCCATAAACAACGTCTTCATCTTTCACTCCCTTCGCGCGCATTCTTCACAACAAACAACAACTCTATTTCGGACGTCATTTATGGTCATTATTAAGGAATAAATTCTTAATTAATTCAAAAAATGTTTTTCATTTTATTAATCGTTTTATTAATTGTTTTGCGCGTTCTTTACGTTATTTTCACTAATTTTGCACAAAATGGCGAAACAAGTGATGAAGAGATGAGAAAAAGAATAGGATTTCCCGTAAAGACTCTTCAGTTGGTGTTTGGCCGTCAACTCTACCGACGGCTCAGAGAAGAGGACACGCGCTTTCCCGACGCGCGTCTTCCCTATTGGCGCGTCAAAGACGAAGGCATTCGATATTGCGTTCGATATATCGATACTCTGGAAGAGGCCCCGCCCACCGCACCTCTTATTCTCCTTCTTCACGGAAGTCCTGGATCTCCAACGGATTTCTCGCTTTTTATCCGAGAATTCGGACGAAAATTCCGTTTAATTTCTCCGGAATTTCCGTCTTTTCGATTCACGCGCTCTTCCGGTCAATTCTGGCATTCGAATGAAGAAAGAGTTCAATTTATTATTGATTTTCTTCACGCGCTTCGCATTCAAACAATCGATTCATTGGTTTGTCATTCGGGCGGAAATCCAATCGCTTTACAGATAATAAACAAAGAATTTGAAGGAAATTGTCTTCAAATCCGTTCTCTTGTTATGATTACACCTCCCGGTGCTCATTGGCTTTCGGCGCGTGAACTCCAATACACGCGTCGTTTAGTACGCGTTTCTCTATCTCCATGGAAACGATGGATATTTTTAATATTATTCACTAATCATGTGATGCAATGGTTTGGCGCGAGCCGAACATTATTAGAGAAGACATCACGTGATCAGTTCTTTGAGATGAATCTCGTGGTCTCTCTTTCCGGATTAGAAACTCAATTATTTCGCGAGAGATTTGAAAAATTATTTGAAAAACAACTTCCGGTTCTATTCTTGAGCGCAGAAAGGGATCAACTCTTCTCTCAATGGAAATTCAATAAAACCCTCGATTGGATGCACGCGAACAGAGAAGACATCAAAAGTCACGTGAATAAAGAAGGAATCATTGATTCGGAGAGAAGAGACAAGAAGTCCGCCATTAAAGTCTTGAACTTCCGGTTTGGCGGACATTTCTCTCACATTAAATATTCACAAATATTTCACAAAGAATTTCAACACTTTTTATCAGATATTTGAGAAAAAAATTGTTTTTTATTTATTTTTTTATTAAAAATTATTTATTTCACCCTTTCGTCGAATAAACTCTTCTTTTCTCCACTTTTTCCCCGATTTTTGTCGACTTTTCCCCCAATTTTTCACTTTTTCTGAACTGAAAGTCATTTTCCGTTCAATTGATTACAAAAATCACAAAAAATGGTGAGAAATGTCTTTAACGCGCTTTTTCACTAATTTCCCCCCTTTTTCCCCCTTTAGGACCAATTGGTGATTGCGGGCAGTATTTGGGTTCGTTTGGCGGGCATTTGGGGCGCAATTGGTGTCGCTTTCGGTGCATATAATGCGCACGTGATTCAAGAGAAAACACACTTAACGCCAAAACAAAAGGATATCTTCTCGCGCGCCAACAAATACCATCTCTTGCACGCCCTCGCTCTGTTGGCCACGCCCCTCTCTGCACATCCGAACGTGTCGGGAACACTTCTCTTATCGGGTGCTCTCGTGTTCTGTTGTACGTGTTATTTACACGTGTTATTCAATAATAAGACAATCACGCGCTTCACTCCTTTGGGAGGAATGACTTTAATCATCGGTTGGTTGTCTCTCGCCTTTAATTAATAAAAATAATAAAAATAATCGAAAAATGAATAAATATTTCGATTAATCGATAATCGATTTCGATAATTGTTTTCAATAATTACAAGAGAGTGACGTCACTCTCTCTTCTCTCTGACGTCACAATTAAACCGATTTTTATTTTATTATTTGTTTTGTTTGTTTCGTGACCTTCAGATCAAAAAGTTTCAAAACTCTTATGTAATTCGTTTGGACTCAAAGAGCGAGCGTTTGAGTCGAGAGTCAGAGCTCGAGCTCTCTATCTGTCATAACAATGAACTCTCGAGTCTCTCTCTTGTGTCACGTGTTTGCGTAATAACTTTTAGTGACGTCAGAGTTCGTTATAACTGTTAGAGTGAGTGTAGTCTCCAACACAGGATTCGCGCGCTTTCATTGGTTTACTATTGAGTGAGTGATGTGTTCTGATTGGCTGATAAAGTGATTGAATGAATGGTTCTCTTTGTCTGTGACGTCACTCTCAAAGAGAGAGACCATTAGATCGTCAGTTGTGTTGAGCTCTCGCGAGAGTCACTCCAGTTCTCATTCATTCATTGTTTTTGTCTTTTCTCGCGACAACAATAATAATAATAATTATAATAATGAGAGACGAGATCGAATCGGCGGCCAATTTCTTATCGGATCTTCTTCGACTTCACGCGCATTGTCTCGCACCACAAACTCTGGAGAACTTCCGTCTGGCGGTCATCGATCATCTCTCCGCTGATTATCAGTTCCATTGGCATCCGGAACAACCCGTGAAAGGAAGTGGTTATCGATGTCTAAGAATCAATCATAAAATGGATCCGACGCTCGCGCGCGTCGGCCAACTGTGCGGATTGTCTTCCGCACAACTGAGACAACTGTTTCCCAACGAACTCACGCTCTGGATTGATCCGCGAGAGGTCTCCTACAGAATTGGAGAAAACGGCAGTATTTGTACGCTTTACGGCCAAGAGATGACAACAACAACCCCCCGATCCACTCCCTCGCCCACCACTTCCAATCTCTCCTCTTCGCCCTCATCCTCTCCATCCCAATGGTTGGCCGCAAACAACGCACGCTTTCAACACTTATCTCCCGAATCACCGCTCGCCCCGCCCTCGCCCCCTCTCACTGCTGTCTATTATTAACAGAGAGAGCGAGAGAATCAATTGTATTGTAATTATTGTATTTGTAAATACTGTGAGACTCGCGCGTGAATTGCCAACAATTGTCTAAAATATCTCTAATATTAAGAATCATTTATTGAATTTATTTATCATATTGTTGTCAATGCGCGCAACCATTCAAACCATTTTTCTATTGTTTTTAAATTAAATTCAAAAAACAGATCTCACGTTCCAAACAATATATGAAAAATAAATTTTATAAAACTTTTAAAACTCTTCTCATTATTATTATTATTATTATTGTCTTTGTTATGTATTTGTGGTCTCGAGAGGCCATCAAAAGGGGAACACAACTCAAACAGTCGCTCTCTTCCCCTCTCTCTCCGTTTAAAGGGCTCTCTCAAGACAACACCTGTCATGACATGTCATGTGATCTCTCTTTGGAACCAGTTTTCAGACAAAGAGCGCACGAATGGCCACAAAATGGCGACTTTTGGCCAAAAAAGCGAAAAACAATTCATTTTTCATGAAATATATATTTTTTTAATGAAAAACGGATTAAAAATGAGTACTTTTGAAACGGAAGTTCTTTTGCTCTTTCATTGTCTTTCTTTCTCTCTCTTATCAGTTGCGGAACCACTTTATCATGAATTGAGAGGCGGAACCAATCAATCACTCAATTGATGTCACACTCTATGCGCGCGCGCCCTCTAATGCATTAATAGTAGAGTTGAGAAGAGAGCGCGCGATATTCAAACGGTTCGATTGACACGTATTTGTTGGAAAGCGCGTGAGAGAGACGAATGACACGATCGGCGGGAAGCGCGTGTTGAGAGCGAAAGAAGCGAATAATGGCGTCCTTTGTGTCCAATCTTTGAATCAGTTTTTGAGAAATGACGACAAAAGCGGTCAATAAATAGATATTCAGTTGCGGACCAAAAAGGAAGAGATTGTCCCAAATGGCCAGACATTGGTCACGTGAGAAGAGTTCACTGTAAACGCTCACTATTGGCCACTGGCAATAATCACGTGATCCGAGTTGAAGAGATGTCATGTGACGGAAGAGAGCGGGCGCTTCTCTCTTCACTAATCCGTGAATCAGTTGAAAGACTTGTGTCGCGCGCAACAATTGATCCAAAAAGAATCCATTGTCCAGAAGAGTGGCCAACAGTTCGAAACGCAATAAAGGATTTGAAGACAAGAGACGAATAAAAGGAAATGAAAATAATTCCAAATCACGTGACTGAGAGTGTAGTTCCGGTCGAAAGAGAAGCAATTGTGCAATAGTTGTCTCCAAATGGTTCCGCCACTTCTTCTCCAATAATTCTCCTCTTTCTGACCGATAGAGACCGTCAGCCGTGGAAATAGTGGCCAAAGACTTCCTATTCAGCGGTAATCGCATCAATTGCGTCCAAATGAAGAATCGGTACTTTTCGGGAAACTTCCGGAACTTTCTCAACAATTCTCGACTCAATTCCCGAATTTCCGGGATTTTCACTTCCGGTTTCCCGACTTTTGACTTTTGTTTCCATTTAAACACGAGAAGACTTGCGTCTAAAGCCACGCCCACCAGTAACGTCCCTTTACCGGCGATAACACGCGTGAAACACGTGTCACACACGAGACGCGTGTTCTCTTCTCTTAATTCTCCGTTTTGGCTGAGAATGAGTTTTCTTTTGTCCTTTTCTGTGAAAATCACGTCTTTTATGTCACGTGACTCGACTTCTCGCGACTGAACTCTTCTCTCGCTGTCGATCACGTGTTTTTCAATGATATTGACTGAAGAGCGCGTGAAAAACGCGTTTTCGTGTTTAGAGACAAAGAGTTTGTCTTTCATTGTTTCCAATGATTCGAATGTTTGTCCGTCAATGAGATGCACGCGCGTCGGACGACGACAATCACTGAGAATGACGTCATCAGTGATAAACATTGTTTGCGCGCACTTCTCGTCCACCGATTGTTTCACAACACGTAATGACGTCAGTGACCAGAGAAGGCATTTGTCGTATTGCGATGACGTCATCACTCGATCTCCCGAACAGGACATGCGCTGAACGCTCTTCTCGTGTACGGACTCAACACTCATGATAACGCGTGCGGACAAAGTCTCGCGCGTGAACTCTAAATACAAAAATCATTTATTAATTAATAGAAAAATCTTTTCATTTCTTACTCAAGAAGTGAATTGAGTTTCCATTAATAGTAGAGACAATGAGATTCGCTTCCATCCCCTCTTCTCTCTCCCCCTCCCCCTCCGCGAACAACAGACACGTGACGGGAGACGAGAAACGCGAGACTTTTCGCCACTTTTTACGCGAAAAATGAAAAACAAAAATATTTCCCGTTTTATCGGAAACAAACAAAATGTCCGAATCTTTGGATAATTGGCAACAATGGACACCCGAACGACACACGAGACGCAGACGTGTCCGGCCGTGAGTCCATTGGCCGCCGGACTGGCCGTCAATTCGGATCAAAGTCTCAGTCATTCGTCGTTTGAATTGATTTCTATTTGTTTCTCAACTGACGCTCTGATCGCTGATTGGCTGTCAGTCTTGTGGAGAGTTTTGTATTGAAATGAATGGAAAACTTCAACAAAATAATAAAATAATAATTGATTGCGTCATCACTTCCATAGATGACGTGTTTTATGTGTTTTTGTCTTTTTCTATAATTTTCTTATTATTGTTGTCACGAGAAATGGACATTCGAGTGATTGTCTTGATTTGCGCGCTCTTCTACTTTTGCGCCATTTGTCTCGTGTTTTCGGCTCCAGTCGACAAAACAAAGACAACAGAAGAAGGAGAACTGGAAGTGGAGAAGAATGAGAAGAAGATTGAGGGAGAGATCGATGATTTGGTATAAAATAAAAAATATTAATAATTATAATTATTTTTATTATTTTTATTAATAATTAATTATATTATTTGTCTTTTAGGGTCTAGAATACGGACGATATCTTCAACAAGTAGTGGAAGCGCTCGAAGAAGACAAAGAGTTCGCTAAGAAACTCGAGAATGTCTCACAAGAGGAAATCAAGGTTATTATCAGTTATCAATACAATTACAGTATTATTACAGTATTGTTGTCATTATCTGTCAATTATTATCACTCACTCTCACGCTCTCTCTTCCTCTGATAGAACGGTGCGATAGCGCGCGAACTCAACTTTGTTTCGCATTCCGTTCGCAACAAATTGGATGAATTAAAGAGAATAGAAATCGAAAGATTAAGAGAATTAGCGCGAAGAGAACAACGCCTTCAAGAGGACAATACGGGAGGAGGAGGAGGTACGGAAGATGAAGGCGATGGACGCCGATGGCGCACTCTGGGCGCCGACTCTCAAACGCGCGACGCTCTCAAAACTCTCACTCTCGGTGCGCGAGCAATAATAACAATTTCTTTTCACTAATCACGCGAATAATCAATAATTATTGTTTTGTAATATTATATAATTTTTTATAATTAGACGCGAATCACGTGCATCATCAGAATCCGCACTCTTTTGAGGCGGAAGACCTCCAGAAGCTGATCCTGACGGCCACCAAAGATCTGGAAGAATTGGACGCAAAGAGAAGAGAGGATTTCAAAGAATACGAAATGGAAAAGGAATTGCGATATCGAGAGAGTCTTCAGAATATGACTTCAGAGCAAAGAGCGGAAACGGAGAAAAAGCACGACCAGATGGAGGTGAAACACAAGGATCATCCCAAAGTACATCACCCTGGATCTAAGAAACAATTGGAACAGGTGTGGGAGGAACAGGATCATATGCCAAAGGAAGAGTTCAATCCAAAGGTTATTATTAAAGTAGAGCAAAAATAACCCTAAAAACTATGTATTGTTTCGCGTTCTGTTAGACAACAATTGATATCAGAGCGAGAGTTAAAACAAAGTTTTTTATAGAATTTGCAGTTAAAGGGTTTTATTGTTAGTTTTAATAATAATTAATATTTTGCATGAATTTATAAAACCCTTTAACTGTAAACTCAATAAAAAACTTTGTTTTAACTCTCGCTCTGATATTAATTGTTGTCTAACAGAACGCGAAACAATACATAGTTTTTAGGGTGATTTTTGGTTTACTCTAATTATCACACAATAATAAGCTAATATTCTTGACAAAATTTGGTGCATATCTTACACATTCCGTTGACATTTGTGTCATAATATGCATTAATAGTCGCAGAGTTTAAGTTCCATGGCCTGGGATATAAAATTAATTTAATGCAATAAATCCGTTTAACTCGTATTTATATCATATTTTGTTTACCGATTAGACACCGATTCATGAATTGATTTAATATTAGTATTTCTAATCTCTTTAATAATCGCAATCATTGACGATAAGAATGAGTCCTCAGAAAAGTTGGCGAACTTTTAACAAATATAAACATTTGTATTAAAAGACAGATAACTAATTAATAAATTTTGTAAATATGTACCGGTTTATCATAACTATATAATTCCGTGTCATTTAATGTAAATTTAGGAAAACCAACGTTTTCTGTGATTGCATTCAATTTTTTGATGGCATAGGCTTTAGTCGATGGAGTCATCCAAGTGTTGGCATTCATCAACTCATTGAAGGACTCTTTGATTGAGTCCACCATTGCTTTCATATTATCGAGTGTTGTCTTATCAAAGATATGGTCGAAATAGAATCGATCAAAAAGTTGTGGCATTGAATCCATTGTGAATTGATAGCACTGGTAGTTAATTTGGCTGACAGTGAGTGACTTATTCATTGTTTGCTTCAATGATATAAATTGCCCGAATATGTTAGCAATGTCATTTCCAATCATATTTGCAATGGCTCTGTAATTATAAATGATTTATATAAGTACTAGGGAAAAAATATATTTGATTAAAAAGTTAGGAATAGTGTGCTCAGAATTCCAGGTTACACCAAACCTAGTGTCTCCAACAAATTAATTTAGAAAATATATAATAATTTCACGTAATATATAACATAATAAAGACTTGCCTTTTATTAGCTGTATTTAAAAGTGTATCTAATCCTTCCAAATATTTAGTATCAATAACTACCCGGTCATTGTCAGAGAGTTTAATGCTATCCATAGATAGTATACCGTCCAATATTTTCCTATAATTTAATCTAGTATACTTTTTTAAGTCATTTACAGGAAATATATGTTCTTTTAGATATTCCGCATAAATAATTGTTTTAGGTAATTTTTTTAATACATCGGCCAATTTCAAAGTCGGGGCCATTTCCTGGTCATAAGCGCTTTTAGTCATTTCTGAGCCCTTTAATGCTTCGGCTAATAATTGGTTCGCAGTTTTAGTATCACCGTTAGTATAGATCTGTTTATCGATTTCAAAAATATTGGGCACTTTCTTGTCTGGCATACGTATTATGCCATTCAAGCCAGTTATGGGTGACATAATTGGGTTTGTTATCTGAAAATATTTTTTATTTTTTATTAATTAATATTTGATTTGATTGATAAGTAATTTCATTATAGAGACTAAACTGTAACGAAATGCTGTGAAGTATTTGACAAATCCGTGATAACACCCATTCGAAGTAAGCTCTCGGTTATCATCATTTTATTCCATTCAATGAGTGCTGAGCCCAAGTCATAATTCTGTTCATCCCAGTGCTCATCAATGAGCGGATAGCCGCCCACTCCTTTCAATATATTTCTCAATATATCTAAATCTCTGGTAATATTTGTTTTCAAATGAGCCCCTATTAACAAAATATTTGTTAGGAATTAGTCTTCATTTATAACAATAAAGTGTTTTTCATCTCATTTGACTGTAATTACTATTTACATGATTTTTGTTTCAAATACTTAAACTATCGATCAATTGATTTAATGATAATCATTGAAAATTATTATTTATCTATTCATACCAAATGCTAGGCTAATAATATTATTC
>JAQIYF010000055.1:0-16477 GCA_034700865.1 Oribatida sp. Gr-Ori-00025
CAATTCAATTATAAGTCTGACGAAGAAATGGCTAAAAAACCGAAGACAGAGAAGAAGTCGAAGTCAGCGTTGAATGAAGTGATTACTCGTGAATATACCGTTCATTTGCATAAACGTCTTCACGGGGTTGGGTTCAAGAAGAGGGCCCCCCGGGCTATCAAAGAGGTCAGAAGGTTTGCTGAAAAACAAATGGGAACTCAAGACGTCCGCATCGATACCCGACTCAACAAATACTTATGGAGTAAAGGGATCCGAAACGTGCCCTACAGAGTGCGGGTACGACTGGCCCGACGGCGCAATGAGGACGAGGACAGTCCTAACAAACTATACACTCTCGTGACACACGTTCCCGTCGCCACCTTTAAGGGACTTCAGACCGAGAATGTGGACGAAGCGGAATAGAAAACCAATATTTCAATTGTCTTTTGATTTATAAATATTTGTCTGATTTGGACACAAATAAAGACAATAAAGACATCGATTTTGTTTAAAAGTCTTTCTTTTGTTCCCTTTTATTATTACAATTAAATTACAATTAATTGATAGACAATTGAGTTGTTTAGTTAGACATCACTTTAGGGACGGGTTATAGTGAGGAACGACAGCCAAACAAAAGTTTATGAAAAGACTAATAGAAACTAATTGGTCGTTAAATTGTTCCTGAAGTTACCCGAACTTATGTATAGCTCATAAAAAAGTAATGTTAAAATAGAGCCAATAAGTTGAGGTACAGTACAGTAGATATTAGTCTAACTTATAATTCATTTGATTAAAAGTCATTCAAAGAGTTGGGAAATATAGTAGTGTTTAGAAGATTGCAATCAATACTGACTTTCATTTATTTGGCTATTCATCCAAATAATAGGTTTTTCATTAATTCTCCCATTTTTGCGGAAAAAGTCGTTTCACAGCCAAACAAAAGTCGTAAACCATTCCAACAAAATGAGAGTCCATTCCCTGCCGGCCCTCGAAGACAATTATATGTATTTACTCATTGATGAGAAGACAAGAGAAGCCGTAGTCGTAGATCCGGTCGAACCACAGAAAGTGTTGAATGCAGTGAAGGAAGAAAATGTCACTTTAAAGGCAGTGCTGACGACTCACCACCACTGGGATCACGCGGGAGGTAATGAAGAACTCTTTAAAATAATGCCAACGCTTACTGTGTTGGGCGGAGACGAAAGAGTCGGTGCTTTGACTAAGAAAGTGAGTTCTGGTGATCGACTAACTATAGGAGAGATGAATATCGAGTGTCTGTTCACTCCGTGTCACACAAAAGGACACATTTGTTATTATGTGACTTCGAAGTCCGCGCCTCAAACCGAGCCCTTAGTGTTCACAGGTTTGACATTCAAAGTCAATGTTTGTCTTAATTCTAATTATGGTTTCAAAACAGGCGATACTCTGTTTGTCGGCGGTTGCGGTAAATTCTTTGAGGGAACACCTGAGCAGATGCACAGAGCGCTCATCGAAATACTGAGAGAATTACCGGAAAATACTGTAAATATTGAATTGAATTAAATATAATAATAATAATTGGTTTATATTTGTATTTATGACTGAATGACCAGAAAGTCTATTGCGGTCACGAATATACTGTCAATAACTTGAAATTTGCGGCGACTGTCGAACCAGAGAATAAAGACATTCAGGAAAAGCTATTGTGGGCTCAGGTACTCATTTGGTTTACTTATAAAAAACATTAACTTTTATTTTAAAAACAACTTTTTTTTGGTTATTTTGTTCAGGAGTTGCGCTCAAAGAATGAGTCAACTATTCCATCGACTATTGGCGATGAAAAGAAGACGAATCCGTTTATGAGAGTCGATGTGCAAAGTGTTCAAAAACACGCCAAACGAATGAATGACGCGATCGGAACAATGGAAGAGTTGCGGAAACTGAAGAACTACTTTAAAGCTAATTAAATGAGTGACTAATCACAGGATTCGTTGGACTCTTTGGCCGCAAATAATTTCATTTCGTTTTCGTAGCGAATCTTATCGTTATTAAACAGATTATAATAAACCTAAATATCAATAAATATAATCAACTATTTTATAATCAATTAAAATAAACAACAAATGAATACCTGTTTAGCAGTGACTGACAATTCATGCCATTGTTGTGCCAGAGCTTTGGTCAGTTCCTGATGAGTCATCTCACACTAAATTCACATCAATTAATGTTATATTCATTGAAATTATGGATTAAATTAATTAAATTCTTTTGAATTACATTATGTTTTGATTGATATTTCTCTTGTAATGAACTCCTGTTTTCCTGACAGAACATAAGGTACGGATTGATTGGCTTTTTCGGAGCGACAGAAGTGTTTCCGCTGGAAGTGCTCTCATTTCGATTGTTATTTGTTTTACATTTTGAGGACATATTAGTTGTGTTTGAATTGGATTTAGTCATTAAGTTCTTGGCTTTTGTGTCATTAGATGGTTGTTGTGTTGACTCGTCTTTCTGTGAATACAAATATTGAATTATAATTAAGAAAATAAAATGAAAGCAAATGAGAGGACATCGAGAAAAAGTGGTAAATCATAGCTCTTATAGTCGTCTCTATGTTTGACCAATCGGTTGATTAGAATCCTAATTAAAAATAATAATAATTAAATTCAATGACAATTGAATTTAATTAAAAACTGAAATACTTTTTATGTTTTCTGTATTTTTGCGACAATTTCTTAATTTTGTAAATATTGTTAATAAGTCTTTCATTTTCTAATTTAATTGTTTCGCATCTTTTCATTAACTTTTCACATCTGTCGCCGTAATCCGTGTCATCCCTGTCCTCACTATCACTCATGTGTTGATCCATGTCTTCACTGGAAGTGATTGTTTGATCACTTTTTAAGAACTCTTTAAACTTTAATTGAAATGACATTTACTTTAAAATGCATTCAAATCTCAGTTAAAAGTGTAAACAAAACAAAAACCAATGTTTGTATGGATTAGAGGTGTTTACAGTCGAAGACATAAACAGTTGAAAACATTAGTAATTCATTGAAAGGACTGATTCATTGTTCACTTGATTTACCTTCAAATGAGTCACGCATTCACTGAATGACTCTCTGATTCTCACATTATTTGAAGACTTATTTCATTCAATTATTGTCTCATTTGATCCAAAATTATCACAATTTTTGTCATTTAATTGCATTTCATTGAGAATTACTTGAATTTGCAAACAATGTCTCAGTTTTATCAACAATTTGTCTCCACTTTAGACAAATGGCTGCACTCTTCGGGTCGTCTTTCAGATATCGGCGATAAGATTGAGAAAACAACTGGAGTTAAGCGGACATATGTGGCACAGGGTCTCACATCCAGTTCCTCACCATTTTCCCCGCATTATCACTAATTCTCTATTGTTTTTCAGGTGTCTTGGGTTTAGTCGCCATTTATATGATATTTGGATACTTTGCGGAACTCATCTGCAATATCGTCGGATTTTTATACCCGGCCTATGCATCGTATGCCAGACCTAACTCTCTCTCCCCTTCCTATCGATTAACTTATAAATTGTTTTTTTATTTTGCAATTATTAGAATCAAAGCTCTTGAGAGCCATCACAAGGAGGACGACACCAAATGGTTGACCTATTGGGTGGTATTTGCGATCTTCTCTGTCGTCGAGTTCTTCTCCGACATTATATTCAGTTGGTTTCCACTCTATTGGTTGGTTAAGGTATTCAATCATTTGATTGCTTATAAATTTATAATTAGCTGAATGTATGGGAAGATAATCGGAAGCGCTCTTCCGTTCCCTTCACTTCACTTCACTTGCGTTCAATTGAACGTTAGCTCTGAAATCCGTTTACTTTGAAAACAGTTGTTTGGATTCACAACAAAATGTGTTTCCTATTAGACGATCAAAAATATCATTAATTTTGACATTAGATTAGACTCTTTTTTAGACATTTATTTTATTGCTAAATATTATTTTAAAATATTTATAAATATTTTCTTGTTTTTAATTTTAATTCAATTTTTGTCTGTTTTTAAAATTAATGGATTTTTACACAAATATCACTAAATCTTTGCAATATTTTAATTGAAATCAAAAAATGCAATTAATTTCAATGTTGTTATTGAAAGTCTATTTAAGATATTATATCAATTGTTAAATATATTAATGAATATATTGTTGCCATTCATTAGATTTTAGATTCTTTAGTATTTTCTAAAATAGAGTAAAGAAATAGAATATAAAAGAGATTTGTATTTAAAGGTTGTATTCCTCGTCTGGTGTTTCCTTCCGATACAAAACAATGGCTCAAATTATATATATTCGCGAGTCATTCGTCCTGTCTTTTTGAGAAATGTGAAGATAGTAGACAGTGGTCTGTCATCAGCTATTGGATCCGCTCGAGACTTGGCTGACAAGGCCTATGACGGTATGGATTGATATATCAATCAATGCATTGACTCTTTTATCAAATGATGTAATTTTTTAAAAATTTTCTTCACAGCTGTCAAACACGACTGAAATTTCGTGTTTTAATCTCCATTAATATGCTTTGGATTTAGTTTTTAAAACTATTTTTTATATAATCAGTATTACAATTGCTTTTACATTATTATAGTCCCGACTATTAAAAGAATTTAATCTCTTATTTAGCGTTGTATTGAATAGCGTTTGTATTTCTAATTCTCCGAACAAACCTTTCCCTGCATTTTGTGCCAAAGCATTCAAATTAAAAGTTCTTGTAATCAATAAATCCTTTATTTCTTATTTTCAAAGAGTGTCTAAAGAATTGAATTTTGAGAAACGATTTTTAGTGTAAATCACAGATTGTCTTCTTTTCTATGCCTCTTAAACATTGAAAAACTTTGTCTCTTTTTAGAGTTATTTTACTAATATTTTAATAGTTTTTTTTTTCAATTACTGTAGTTATGACTTAACTGTAATTTTAATATTTGAAAAATAAACTAATTATAAAACAAATGTATTTCTTATTAAAAACAATTCAAAAACAGTAATAATATATCGATTGTTATTGTATTAAACGAAAAAACAATTCAATATTTTATTACTTAATATAAATGTAATTGTCTTTCGGATTGATGTAAATAAAAGTGTTTTTTATATGTTTTTGTCATTTACTCTGATATAAGAGTTATCACAAAAGTATAGCTATAATAGCCATAAGTGTCGTCTGATTAGAGATTTTATTACTATTTTAATAGATATTCAAAGAGTTTATCAAAAAAATGTTCAAAAAAAAACTTTTTTTACGATCTCTTCAAAGAATTGCTACAAAGAGTACAATTGAATTGAGTTTAGCATTGAATTAGTGTTTAAACACTTTCTAAGCGCGACTCTAATACTGAATAAATATTGGAAAATATGAATTCAATTAATTAAAAAGTATTTAAAACAAAGTTTTTTCAATTAATTAAAAATATTTTATCAGAAAATAATATTTTCATACAATCGAGACATTCATGACGTCATTCAGACGTTATATAACGCAATGAAATGCGCATTCAATCGACTCATTGATGGCCTATATTTGAAGACTTCCTTCACTCCAATAAAGTCCTGATTTATCCCTAAATTGGCGTTCAATTGATCCCCGATTTGAGTGAAAAGTCGAATGAAGTGACGAAATGGTGTATTGTTTGCAATGGAGTAGTGATTGCCATAAAAGCCCTGTTTGTGTGTTGTTTAGGGGTTTAGTTGCGATGGTTTGGGGTATTGTCTGTTTGGGTGTTGAGTGAAATCCCTGTTTAGTGTTGTTTGTGTTGCTCTCTATTGGTGTCTCTCTATTGGACTCTCAATTGGTTTGGTTTCTCAGTCTTTGGTTGAGTCGAGCGATAGAATCGTTGACTAAATCAGTGCTAAACTTAAGCTAACCTTCGCTTACATTGGATTCAACGACAATACGACTCAAAACTTGACGACTGACCACATCCTCGACCAACACATCCAACAGACCATTCGTTGCCCTCTTTTGTTTGGATTCGGCAGTGCTTTTAGATTTAGTGTAGAAGTGGTGGTGATATCTGTCTATTGGAAGCGATGGCGACTCTCTGTGAGGGACAACAATATGCTCTGACATCACATCTCAATCACTCGATCGACAAGTCTTTGATTTTTGTTAAGTTAACCGATTCTGCTCTCAAAGCCATCGAAGATTATCTCAACCATAGGGTATGTCTTTAGAAGAGTTACCATCACTTCAATGCTTTCAATCAAACCATTTCTCTCTCTTTGAATTCGTTGCCATTATTTTCATTCAATTATTTGTTATTTTGTTTTAAATTAGAAAATGATTTAATAAACACATGAATTATAATAATTGTATTGTTTGTCAGAAATTGAGATAAAAATCGCGATAATTATGTGACAAAAGAGCCGTTTGTCTGACATTTAATGGCGTTTGGCATGAATTGTGTCAAAGTTTGACATCTATTGTCACCTCTCATGTCATGTCCTTAAAGGACAGTCGACTCGGCATTCCGTTTGAGATTCCGTTCCTTTCGACCAATTTATTGAAGTGTTACTTAATTAACGAATAATTTTGTCGATAATTAGTTGATAATCGCTGAGAAAGAGTACAGTAATTAATATGAATTTTATAATGCCTTAAATGAATTGCATTTTTATTGATTTGAATTAACTTTAAGTCTTATCGCTATTAGTTTTGCTGATTATCGACAGAAAAAACTGTTTATCAGAAAACTGTTGAATACTGTTGTGTAAAAAGCCATCAAATTATGAGATATGACTGCCGTTTACCAAAAGTTCAATACTTTCTTAGCTTTCAATTGAATAATTCTGAGAACAAGTCTAAGAAAAATCTATTTATTTCCTAACATTTTACACAAGTTTTTAGTTTTAAATTCATTTAATTTGACATAAATTTTGTGTCAAATGACTGCTATTTTTATTATATAATTTGGAAAAAACTTTTTTAAAAGTTTATTATGTTTTCGATTCAATCAGTAATCATGTCTTCATGTCTTGTGTTTTGTTAGCAAATAAACCAAATAAAGAGTTAACGAATATATCCGTTAATAATAACAAACAAATAGTTTTCTTCAATTCAATTCAAATCCTTTTGGTTCGCAATTAACATAACTTTTTTCTGATTAATGTTTAAAGAATTTTTTGGAACTCCTTTTGTGCAGATTTTTTCTAATGAGTATTATGTTATAGGAATTGGTGTTTAGTTTTAACTGTTTTTAACTAAATTTAGACCATATTATACACTCACTAATGACAACTGATTTGTGAGCAGAGGAGAGGTAGGCATTCAATACGGCATATGATGTATGCCTTCAACACTTGACATAACTTTTTTTGCCATACATTTGCCACAAATACAACATTAAACTCATCTCTTTTTAATGCTTTTATTTCTGTTAAATCATATTTTTCTCCATATATTTCTCATTTCATATAATGGTCTCTCGATTTGTTTCAATTATTAGCCTTTAAAATGATTACTATTTTATTGTTTTATCGATTGTTTGAATGATATTTTCGAGTCTATCATCAAATTTCGTTTAATTTGTTTTCGGATTCAGAAATAGATTTCAATATTTTAATTGTCTATTAAAAGCAATAATTGATTACATTTCCAGTAAACGGCTTTCAGTGTATTAATTAAGTGAATGACTTGAATAGAGAATTACTTTCTATTAGTTTGGCTTTAATTCAGATATAAAATAATGATTTGTGCGATAATTGAGAAACGAATGCATTAAATACCTCTAAAAACTGCTTTTAAATATAATTACAATATTTATTGTTTAAATAAATTTATTAATTTTGAGCTTATTTTCAAAATTATTTCGAAGTTTAGCTTTTCTTTGTCAAAATCAATGGATTTTTTCTGAATTTTTTTATATTTTATTTAACTAAAAGTTTTTAAATTCTATATATTTTTTTGATTGACTTTAAAAATGCTTTAAAGAGGAAAAGTGAATAAATAATCTGATTTACAGATAAGTTGAACCCAAAGCTGGTATTCACTGCAAAACCAGTTTTTGTTCCATTTTTTCTGTCATTTTCTCTCTAAAAGATTTTTTTCCATTAATTTTTGAAATGGATTTTCGTTAATGAAATTTAAAAGATTTAAATATCATATAAAATAATAATTTGTTTCAAACATAAAAATCCAAATAATAATTGTAATCAGAACTGAAAAACATATTTATTACTCGATTTGATTGATTGACAACATTATGGCATTTGTTGACTAGTTTTCAATTAATTATTTCTTTCATTGCATTTAATGGGTTGACAAATATTTTCAAATCTGAACCTTTGAAATGATTTCTTTTAATTAAACAAAAAAAACTATTTATTATAAAAAAATGCTTTAATTTTTTTTTTGTTAATTTAAAATATGGCAAAACCAAAGAAAAATCTAAAAATTGTTTTTACAGATTAGTTGTGTTTTTTTTTCTTTATCTTTTGTTGGAGTCGTTTTGAAAAGTCCTTCAAAAGGACAGTCATTTTATTTTTAATTATAAGTTAGTCTGGAATTAAAAATCATATTTTATTCTTCAAATTGCTTATCAGAGAACTATTTGCTTCAAAAATAATGATCGATTCGTATAATTGTTTTAATTTTGTAGTAATTCAGACAATTTCTGTTGGAAACTAATCACCAATTTTTGTTGTTTGTGTTCAATATATTCATTCGTTTTAAAGCCCATTATTTCGGAACCATTGCCTTAAGACATGTGGATTGAGATCAGTTGAACGGAGATATAGCTAATGATAACATGAGTTTGAATTCTAATTTATGTCAAAAATTAAAAACTTCTATCTCTTTGTTTTTGTTCGGTTTTTAAAGAAAGTTCTCTTTTGTTTTATTTTTGCAAAATTTATTCATTTGTTTGAATAAATTATTTATGTTTTTAAAACATCGAAAACCAATTAAAGACTGGTTTTTCATTGAAATCAGAACTAATAATTAAATTAAAAATTAATTTTTTTTTCTATAAAAAATGATTTCATTTTTAAAATGGAAAAAAACTTTTAGAAGTTTTGCAGACAATATGTAGGATAGGATTGAGACCTAAATTTAGAGAACCAATAGTTGTTATAAAAGAACTGAAAGTAAGGTATAATCTATTGGGACGTCGATTGAGTTGTTGTTTATCTTATTAATGAATGAATGTTCACATCTTTAAACAAGAAAAGTGATGCCTTCAGGCAATGATCTGCACTTAAATACATTGAATGCCTCCATCATTGACCGATTTTATACGGAATCGTTTTATTTCCAATATATTATGCATTGAATACAATATTTTGATCGAACAGTTAGTTTCATTCAGATCAACAACAAGTGCACAAACACTCGGCTCTGAATTTTAGTTTTTTAAAAAAAAATCTGCAATTAATTAGTATTTTTTTTTCTTTGCTTTCATGCAATACAATCGCTAATTCATAGAAAATATGTTTTGTATATAATTTACATTTAATTGGTTCTCATCTAACACTTGCCGTACAAATCAATTGCAAAATGCATTTCATCCACACATAGCCCACAATTCATTTCTATATTATCTTTTGGAGAATTAGTATAAATTAGACTAAAAAATAAATATATAATTAATTATTAAATTGTTTCCATTTTTTTTAATACAATTTCTAAACTTTTACTCTACGATCGAATTTATTGATTTATTACTGATTTTTGTTTTTTAGTTCTCTATTATTGCAAATAAAACAATAAAAAGAAATAATTGATTTTGATTTGAATTGGATATAGAGTTTGATTTAGTTAATGGTTGGGTCAGACTCTGTCTAACTTTTTTCGATTAGAAAGTCTCAAAACATTCAATTAATTCATTTTAAGTAATGTTTTGCAAAAATAAGTTCTTTAATAAAGTCGGAGTCGTTTTATAAAGTTTTATATAAAAAACTATTTAAATGAAAAAAATGTGAATAATTTCTTAATTAAAGTGTTTTCTAATTGAAGTCACGTTTTGGTTGTCCTTGTTTTCGCTTTTCTAGCATTTCTTTCGCTGCACTCAAAACCAATCGACAAATGCTTTTAAATGAAAAAACTATTTATATTTTCTCTATTTTTAATTACAATTGAAATTTTGTTTTTTATATTTAAAGGGAAGTCTTTACACGAACGCCAAGCCGTCGATTGAATTTCGTTCAAATGATTCTCAAGGGGTAAGTGATGTCTCATCTAATCTAATGTCGAATCAATGGCACAAAATATGATAACTTCTTAACTAAGAGCTCACTCATCAGTCGGTGTGAATAAACTTTCGCCCAAGAGATCCATCTCTTTCTCTACATTTCTATTCATATCTTTCGAAAACTTGATTTTCAAAAATAAGTGAAAAAAGGAAAGAAATAAAAATAAATTAAAAATGAAAAGAAAACGAAATTATAATTAATTAAAATAGCATTAGATTTATTGTTTGTCTAAATATGACAAAAATTAGTGAATTTTGATAATTGTTTTATATATTTAATTGATTTGAATTTCAATTAAATCTAAATTTGATTTCATATCTAATGTTTTGAAAGAAAGTCTTTATTAAAGAATGCGATTAATTAGTGATGGAATTAATTGAAAGCCCAGTCTTGTAATTAAATTATAATTTAAGTGAATAGTAATAGTGTTTGACTTAACGGGTCATTTGATATGGAACGACGACTTCCTAATTGAAGTACACATTCAATACATTAAAATTATTATACAATTGAAACACTACTCGACTGACAAGACTGACAACATTTCTCCATCAATCGCACCGACCATTCGTTTATAGCTAAGAAAGTAATACAGAATTCCCTAATTGAGGTCACATTAAAGTCCAATATATCTCTTAATTATATTTAACTTTGATTTTAAAATGCATTTAGTCTTCGATTTTCATTCATATCTCACTTAAAAACTGTTTTTCTGTAAAAGAAGCTAATATTTCAAAAACCAATTCCTGATCTTATTGTTTGAAAATATTTTAGTTTTAATTTCTTAGAGTTTTCTATGCATTCCTCGACTTATATCTCAAACATTGTATATATCGTACGCTTAATATTGTGAGCATTAATAGCGACCTATTATTGGGTTTATTGAACTTCCTTTAAATAAAAATGGGTCACAAACCAGACCGACTGAGACCGGGATTGGGGGGAATGGAGGGAATGGTGGCAATAGAGGGCCACTTATGCCATAATCAATGATTTTAATCGAAATTATTTTCATTTCAATAACAATCAAAATAGACTTTTGATTACTTTTGATTAAAAAAAGAGCCGAAAAAATACACAAAAAAAACTATTGAGAGATAGTCTTAGGAATAAAAGAATGAAAATAAGAATCGATTAAAGTTTGCATTTATTTAAAACGATTTGACAAATGATTAACAAAATAATTGTTAACTAATTACAGGTAATCAGTATTCCGACGAAAGCGAGTAATAGTGTTGAGGATGAGAGACAACGGTTTAGTTTCACGCTTTCCAATGTCGATGCCGTCGAACCTCAGGGAAGCTTTGAATGTATCAGACAATCGAAGAATAAATCGATGGAATCCTTCGGCAAAATTGACTATAAATTGCAAATTCACGCGAATGACGACAGCTATCAGAAGACCAAAGTAAAGATGGCTGTCGTCGAGCGCGAGAGTAAGCGGAACAGTACTAAAGTCATCAAAGCTAGTGATCCGAATGTTGGCCGAAAGGTGAAAGTGAAGCGCCATTTGACTCCTTCTAGACCTGCACCTCATTCACAGCCATCACAACCACTTCCCGGTTATGTCCACAATAAGCCTAATTCTCCGCCAACGCTCAAACTGAACGGCAATACCATTAACGGCATTCCTAATAACAAGACTGTTGTCAGCAATAACTCAATCAATAATTTTATAAATAATAGTTCTTTAACTGTAAACCCAATCGTCGACAACAATATGAATGAACACCAGAGGAAGGCTTTGCGCGAAAGTGTTGTCCATTTGTTAGCTTTGCGTTCACTAAAAAAGTTCGAAATCATTCAGAGGTTATCATCAATGGATGAATTCGACAAAAAAGAGTTGAATTCTATTTTCAACAGCATTTCAGTTCTTAAGGACAATGTTTACGAATTGTCTAAAACTGGTTGGACTGAAGTCCAGAGCGATTGGAGTGAATATACGAACGATGAAAGAGAATTAGTGAAGAAAAGGAATCCATTGATTGTCACATCCACTGGAATATCACCGCTTTCTGACTGCGGTTCTATGCAGTCGAGTGCACCGGCCATTTGCTCACCGATGAGTATGGACTGCAGCTCACCGTCAGCTTCGAAAAGTCCTGCCATTAATAAGAGAAGTTCTGAAAACACTTTATCCGGTTCTTCATCTGCAGCCAAAAAACACAAACCAATAGTTAGTTCTCATCAGTCATTAAGTAATGTTAATTCAGTTAATAATAATAAGTCTCCGACCGCTAAACTCAAGACTAATAGATATAACCATTTACTCAACGGTTGGGCTAATAAGCCCTCCAGTCCTGAAAGGGAGTCCAACACTAGTGTCGCGAATCTGAACTCTGGAGGCATGGCTTCTACAACAGACCCTAAAAGCACAGACTCTTCTCTCACAAATGCCAGTCATTCACCTCCTGATTCGAATGCAATTTGTTTATCACAACAACAGTTCCATAACAATCAGAACAATCATGTCGTCAATTATATCAATAATGAAAACAATTTTGCCAAAAGTCACGCCAGAAATGCATTCAATAGGTTTAAAACTAATGGTTATCACAATCACATGTCTAACGGCAACGGATCAGATTCTATAAACTCTTCTCCTAATTCGAGTCCCGACAGCGGCACCGGTAGTCACGACGGAAGTACTTTGAGTTCTTCCAACTCTTATACATTGTGTGCGAACGACGAAACACCCGATTATTTATCGTAATTTCAATTTATTTCTAATAAATTTTGAAACATTTTTTTTGACAATGATTTGCATTTATTTAGAAAATACACGAAAATCTTAAACCCGGAGCAAAGGGCACAATACAAGAAGGACTTCTACATTGAATATGAAGAATACCGACGACTGCACCGGTATGTCGAGAACGTGGCCACAAAGTTCTCTGAATTGGAAAACAGGCTCAACACTAAAGTCGAAGGATCTGATGATTGGAATGTAAGTTCTGTTGACATGTTATCTAAATCAGAGATAATAAGAGTTTTCGGTTTCGTTTGATTCAGAAACTAATGAATCAAATAGTGAAGGAATACGAAGAGACTAAGAATAGTCCGAAGTTCCAGACGTGTCGGAAACGGATGTTCTATCTTCACGACAAGTTGGCTCACATTAAAGGTCTGGTCATAGACTATGACCGCAATTATCATAAGGAAAAGAATCGATTCTCTCATAAATTACAAGTGAAGTCAAACCCGATATCTTAGCGCTTAAGTCAAATCTGATATTAATATTTAGTTTTAATTAAATTGTTTTTACTTTTGTTTTGTTCATAATCTCTGTCCGAATCAGAATTTATTCAAAATTTAAAGGTATTTCACTAATTAGTGTTCACTTTAGTTCTTATATTATATTTAAATTAATTATTTTTAGTTTCAATACAATTATGTTTTTGTTTTATATGCGATAAAGAGCTTTAAATTTTGAACTAAATTCTTATCCTTTAAAATACACAACAATTTGTGAACACATGACAAGCGATACTCTATTTCAATGAATTTCTTTGAATGAATCGCTAACTCAATAGTAAATAGTTTTTCAAATTTTTTATTGTTTTCTTAAAAGAATAGTTAGTTTTATAAATTAAATTGAACTCAAGACTAGTCTGACATCAAAATCCAATAATTAGAACATTTCTTGACTCTGAAGGCATTGATTTTACAGTATTTCACATTTGTTTCGATTCATTCAAAAGATTCCAAAACAGAAATTATTGTTAACTTTCTTTTCTATTACCGGTATATCACATGAATTGAATGACCGAATGCCGAGTCCGCTATAAAACAAAGAATATTTGTTGAATCGGTTGGCTTTCGGTTGATTTCAATTCAATTCTCTCTCTTATAAGCGCTTCAAATGAGACCTTCATCTGGACTCTAGACTGTCTGATGTCCAGACCATTTGGTCTATGGCTGTCCATACAGTCAGTTCCGGGCCATAACTGAATCAGTGAATCGCTAGTCATCCGCAAAATTAAATTTCTTTTAATTTCCATACCTTTTCAACACTTGTTTTGTCAGTTTCTTTGAAATTATTGCCAAAATTCAAATTGATTTTAAGTTTTCGCCAAATTTTAAAATTTAAACGAAATCTGAATTAATGTCAAAATTATTATAAAATTTTTATTTAAGAAAATTCTATTTATTTTGCTATTTCTCAGCAATTCTTTTATATAGTGTTTAAATTAGTTTATAAATATATTTATATTTATTACAATTTTTTACTTTCAAATCAAAGTTGTTATCAAATCATATAATGAGAGGAATTCCGAATTCGCTTTAATCGCAGTTCAAAATTCTCAGTCTTTTGAATGCAAACAAACTTTAGTTTAAATTGAATGCTAATAATAGTCAAGAATTCTAATAATAATAATAATAATAATAAAAGTAATATAACTAATGCAGAGCTAATTTGATCACAAAATAGTGAATTATTGATTGATTATCCAAAACAAAAGGATTGCCCTAAAAGGTGACGAACCCCCCGCTTGGCTACGGACTTATGGTATTTTCGTTTTTATTTTTACGTTTATTTTTAATTTTCATCATTTAATTCATCCAAACCTTTGACAGCAAAATATATATTATTTATGGGTTTCTATGCTTTCAATTCGTTTATTAATTAATTGTAATTTTCTCTCTCTTTTACTTCAATATTATATATATTTTTCTTATAATTTAATTCAAAGCTTGGTTTTGATTAGCTTTAAAATATTGAAAATGATGTTCAAATTGTTTGATATATTGTCTAATTTTTTTTGAGTGCGAATCCAATTAGTGGTCAAAACCATTCATTCAATCAATTATTTAATTTATTTTTGGAGAGGTTTTAAAAGTATTATAAATATTAAGTAATCTTAAACTCTTGTAAATCCATATGAGATAACACTCAATAATTCATTGATTCTATTATTTTTTTGAATCGATAATTATATATAAATTATTATATATTTTTAATTATATTTTATTAAAATATAATTATTTTTATGGCTTTTCTTAATATAAATATGAGAATCAATTGAAAGAATTTGATGTTTTCTCTCATTGGATATGAGTTTTCAAAATACAATTTAATTCAAATTTTTTGTTACAACAAAAGTATTTCCAAACAATTAAATGGATTTAATGATTGATAAAATCCTCTCATTTTTTCAAATTACTTAATGCGTTCATAAATTGATCTCTAAATCAATTTATTTCTTAAGATTTTAATAACAAATGAATTCAAAATTTTCAAAAATCCAAATGTCTTTCTAATGGATGTCACCATTGATTTGATTCGCACTCAAAGATTATAATATTCTGATTACAAGAATTTAAAGAATTTTGTACTGAAATGTAAGGTATATTTCAATGGAAAAAAGTTTCAAAAAGTTTCCTCTGCTTTGGAATAATTATAAAAAACAATTCAATTTATATTTATTTGCATTAGAATTATGTAAAGAAATTCTCATATTTTAAGTTCCAATTAATATCCAAATTAATAATACAATAATTTGCTGTCGTTTTCAAAAACAATATATTTATATAAATGCCTGAAAAGTGCCATTATTTCAATGATTTGTAACTAAACCTAAAAGATATTGTTTCTCCCATTTTCTCATAACAGTGTCTGTCTGTCCAGTTTGGGCTGCATTTGTCCTACCATTCCATTCGAGTAGACTTTCACAAAGTTGTCATAACTTTTGATTATTGCTCTCAAACAATGAAATTAATTGAATATTAAGTATTGTTTTGTAAAATAAGATCTTAATTAATGTGCAGCCAATTTGAGAGGTTATTAAAAATTGTAAAATTGTTTATTGATTTATAATTGAATTATATTATAAAAAATGCATTAAATTATATGCAAACAAAAAAATAATAATAATAAGAAATAAAATAAAAATAAATATTTGTTGCATTCGATACATCACTTCTCAAATCATTTATTAAATTCATATTTCTTTCAGTCAAACAAATATCAACTCAATGTCCGAAACATATTTCGATTCTTACACTTGTCTTATAAAGTCATTCATTTCACGAATAATAGTCTAATAATACAGAAATACATTATTTAATTATAAGAAAATACAAAATACTTTATTAAGTATTTTAGTATTTATATGGCTTTTGGATACATTTGAAAGTTAGCTTGCTCATTCGTTTAGGATTGCATAGGTAGAGGTACAGTATATTATATTTTATACGCATTTCATGAATCAAATTTGTATTTTATATTCAATTCATTACTATTCTGGGTATATATTCAATGATATATAGTATAAATCCAATAAAC
>JAQIYF010000056.1:0-16401 GCA_034700865.1 Oribatida sp. Gr-Ori-00025
GTAAATTAAATATAAAATTAAAATAATTAATAAATAATATAATAACCTAATATGAATAATTAAAAAACAGTGATATTCCAATTTTTCAACTAGAAAATCATTATTTTTTATAAATTAGAATATTGAATATAATTAATAATATTTCAAGTAGTAGTAGTGCCTAATCGGCCATATTTTGTAGTAATTAATCAATTATAGCCATATTATAGAATTCAATTAAATATTGATATTTATTATAATAATTGATCGATTATCGATATCTAATGTTACATTTAATCGATTATCGATATATTATGCAAAATTATTCTAATATAGCTATTCATTATAAAAATCGATCTGATATAGATAACTATTGTAGTTATTGATCGATTATCGATATCTATTGTAAGAATTGATCGATTATCGTTATATATATTTTAGTAATAGAGAGTTTATTGACTTATAATTAAATAATTGATATATTATCGATAATTATATTAGAAAATCGATTAATCATAGCCTTAGGGTATATTGAATGCTAACAACAGCGCAAATGCTTATACAGTAATATAAGTATTAAATTAATAGCATTCATTGCCATAACTGTTTGCAAAGCCTGTAAGTAAGCACATTATTAAATATATTATAAGATTTTAAATTTGAATAAAACAGTGATTTTCCAAAATTTCATTTGGAAAATGAATATATTATTTATTTGAATAATTTTGAATAATTACAGATTAGACAACATTTTCGATTACGTTTCTCTAACGACCGCCCAATACAAAGGTATGAAAATACAATTATATTAACAATGACTGATACAATATTATATACAGTCCTGTCAGTAAACAATGGATTGTCTGCCGCCCAAAACAATGAAAGACCCTAGCATTGAAGCAAAGTATATACGTAGCCAGCGATCAATACGTTGCTATCAATGCCAGGATGACGTTTATTTGGACGAGGCCTACGCCCATTTGAAGACGTGCCAGGAAACACCTGAGAGACTCCGATGGTTCGACCTCCACATGTATTTGGCCTATTTCATCTTCTTTGGCCTTGCGCAGAATTTTGTCGCCAAGTTCAGAAATGATGATATCCTGACGCCAGACAATCGTAGATATTGCGTACGTATCTACGAGTACCTGTACTTGCGGACATATCAGAACTACATACGATGTCCACTTCTCGAGGTTCCGGATTTTATTAGAGCTGTGCTGTCCAACCTCCCAACAGACTATAGCCTTCCTATAAGACTGATTCCCGGCATCGGGCCAGAGGACTTTATACGCTTTGGGATAATAGAGATGAGACCAACAAATGGCTTCCTTGGATCAGTAGTTGTTTGGCAAGGGTTGCACACCTTCGTTATTAAGAGCCAGATATCGGACATTGAGAGTAAGCGTATAGTGTTCTGCGAGCAATGCCATGAGTCAGGCACCGCCCAAATGACACTGTCCCACCTGGTTCGATGCTGCACAGATGTCCACTACCAGAAGGATCGGCGCATCAATTGGGTGTTTGACGCAAAGACGTTCCTGGCCTATGCTATTCTGATGTCACCACTGCGTAGTAACGGCAAACACTGGGCACTTGACTACCGTGTTGGTTGCATTGAGGACAATATCGATTACATCATGGAAATCTACGAATGGTTCTATTGTCGTCAAATTGGAAAGACATACCTCTGCCCATTGATTGGCGTGTCGGACTTTGTGCGGACCATCATTGCACAGCACTACAATGACGGCGACTCCTATTACCTAAATTTATTGCCCGGAATAACTGGAGAAGACTTTGAGAAGTGGTCCCTAATTGATATACTATATTTAAATAAAGTATTTAATCCAACCCAGATCCAACACTTGAAATGAACTCCCCCAATAATGTAAACCATTTATATAGGCGGCAACCATATATATATACGCATGTGTACTCTCTTTTATTTCTATTAATAAATATTTTAAGCATTGAAACACTTGTGTAAATTTCTTTAAATAGAAAATAATTTGAGTTTGAAAATCATTTCCACTCCAGAAATCATGGAATGGATAACAGTTTATTCAGTGAAACTATCAGAGGGTGAAGTGAATGGTAAACAAACTGCAAAATTTGCAAACATTATTACTAGTAAACGTGAGACTGATAGACACCCGCATAATCCTGCATATTGGGTGAGTCGATTGGAGATTAAGGTGGAGGTACCGGACGTCAAATCAATTGGCATATCCCTATCAAAGTCGGACTTTGAATGGTTCTACACCTGCCTGAAATATAAGCGTGAACATGAAACGCACTTTGGATTCCGGACGAGTATCTTCACCGACAATCATGACTCGACGTATGCGGTCACAACACGTGATGAGTTTGATCGATTGTTTGGAGTCAGTCTTACAGACTCTGACGTTTCAGTGTTGCTGGAATACGAACACGTGTTGGGATTTGTGTTGAAGAATCAGGACAGTCAAGGTATGGATTTAAAGCATATCACTGAATCAATGTATGTGGCGTTATTGGGCGAGAAGGTTAGATCAGGAATCCAGGCCCGTTGTGACGGCTGTATGAAGGGGAGTGGACCACACACTGAATGCAAAAAGTATTTCAAGGATATGAACGACAAATACGCAATGGTTGAGAAGGCCATCACTGAGATGCCTGGAAATATTATGGTTATTAATGGATTCGATAAGTTGATGACTATTCTCAACATTGAGCCGAATGAGCGCCTTCTTCAAACCCAAGTTGTAGTACCCGGGATCAGAGATTTGGAGAAGAGAGACGAATTGGTCAATCAACTGTATAAGTTCATTGACTTGAAAGACGGCTTGGCTCATGACTTGGCAACTCTAATGAAAGTTCTATACAAAGAATAAATTCCGAATATATTGTTAAACCGGTTTAATTCAATGCGCATGCCCTATATGTATAATCCCTTATATGATACTCAATAAAGCATTTAAAAAGTAAATAACTTGTATTTAATTTTTCATTTAAAATGAGTGAGTTTAACATTACTAGTGAGATTGTAAGTGAGTCTAACATTCACAGTGTTAAGTATAAGGCCAGGGAGAGAGTGGTTAATGTATTATTTCAATACAATGTCGGCAATAGAGAAGTAAATTTAAGTGACGTAATTCATGAAATAAATATATCATTGAATACTATTTTGGATAAAATATTGGAAGGAATAGGTGGTGACGATAAAGTACGTGTTTCCCTACGTAACAGTGACTTGGAGAGAGAAATTTATGTTCCATTTAGGGACAGACAATACTTTACAACAGATTTAATTATGAATGAGATTGTAAAGGTATCTCAGAGTAATAAAGTGTTTCTATTGAATGGAGTATTAGAGTTCACTGTCTTCTCAGTGAAAGTGCCCAAAATAGGTGCTCGTAATTCACACACGCAATCCTATTATTCGATGGAGAAGAGGATTAAAAATTCAAATAAAATTATTCAAATTAGAGGCGATGGGAATTGTCTTTCCAGGGCAATCATTGTATCCAAAGCCTATGTCGACTACAGAGGAAAAGGCGATGACTACAAGAGAGTGCAAAAAGACTCATATAATATGCAAACAATTGATGCATTTGCCTTATGTAAGAAGGCTAAAGTCCCGTGGGATGGAGAGGGTGTCGATTTCAATTCATTTGAAAAGTTCCAAAAGGCCTTAGGGATCAAATATCAATTGGTGATTGTGTCGCCACCGAAAACCTTTGTATTTACAGGACCAACGGCTGAAGAGCAAATTTATGTGCTTTTAAATAACAACCATGCTGACTCACTATTATCAATCAAGGCCTTTTTAGGGTGCGCCTATTTCTGTAGAATTTGTATAAAGGGATATATGAGCCAGACATCACATCGTTGTGAACACACATGTAGATATTGCTTTGAGCGACCCCTGTGTGTAGAAGTTAAGAAAAAAGATTGCAAGGAGTGTAATAGATTTTTCATTTCAGAAACCTGTTTTAAAAATCACATTGAAAATAAAATTTGCAATAATTATAAATATTGTAAGCCCTGTAAAAAGTTATATTTAAATAACCAACACATGTGTGGTACAAGAAAATGCCCCCTGTGTAAACAAAGGGTGCCCATCTCTGGACACCAGTGCTATCAGCAACCAAATGAAAAGGAAAAAATTGTATTAAAAGACAGAAAGCCAATAATATTTGTATTCTATGATTTTGAATCATATATCAATGAAGGAATTCATAGACCAAACTTGTGTTGTGCTAGTGTTATTTGCGACAATTGCTGGGATCCAAAGACGCTTAATAAAACATTAAATTGTACTATATGTGAATCAAAGGATTTGACATTTTATGGTGACAATGCCACCGATGAGTTTATGCATTATTTATTTAATGTGCTGAATGCAAAATTCAATATTAAAATATTTAAGAAAAATGAACCCAAAATCTTCACAAATATTATAGTAATTGCTCACAATGCCAAGTCTTATGATGTTCAATTTATTATGAAATATTGTCTAAAAAATAACATTGTACCCACTAATGTCATAAAAAAGGGTTCTCAAATATTGTCAATGAGTGTAAACTATATAAAATTTATTGATTCATTGAGTTTCCTACCAATGGCCTTGAAGAGACTTCCAAAGACATTTGGTTTAAAGAATGTGATTAAGGGCACATTTCCACACCTTTACAATAAGAAAGAGAACTGGAAACGTGTTTTATATCATTTACCACCCATTGAGTATTATCAGGCCAATCGTTTCTCGAGTCAGGAAAGAGAAGAATTTATGCAATGGTATGAAGCCAACTATAAGTCAAGATTCAACTTTAAGAAAGAACTCATTAAATATTGCCAGAGTGATGTGGAAATACTTTTAAAATCAATGATGATATTCAGGGATAGCTGGAGAAACCATTTTGGAATTGATTGCTTTGCAAGGTCAATAACAATAGCTCAGGCAACAATGGAAGTGTATAAGACTAATTACTTAAAATTCAATACAATTGGTATAATTCCAAGAAACGGATACGAGCCGAAAAGAAAGCAATCATATATTGGTAATGCTTATTTGGATTATGTTGAGAGCACAAGACATGTGACTCTTAAAAGAGAACACAAATTATTAAATTATTGGGTGGACGCTTTCATATTGCCTGATGAAATAATTGAATTTTATGGATGCCATTACCATGGATGCCTGAAATGTTATCCCAGCAAACGTCACACAACATTCTGTATAAACGGGCACACAATGGATCAGTTATATAGAGAAACAAAGAAAAGGGAATTAGATTTAAAACAATATAAATTCTCGATAATGTGGGAGTGTGAGCTGAAAGCGCTAAGAAAGTCATCTAAAGAAATTGACCTTTATTTTATTGAACACCAGAGAAAATTTAAAGCAAGAGAAAATGCGCCAATCCTCGAGCCACGAAATGCATTTTATGGAGGACGGGTCAATGCTGTGAAATTATATAATGAAGTGAAAAATGATGAAAAGATTTATTACTATGATTTCACAAGTCTGTATCCGTACGTATGTAAATATGGGAAATTCCCCGTGGACCACCCAAGACGAATAATAAATTTCGAAAATGTTGACATAAGCAAATTTGAAGGACTAGTGTATTGTATTGTTTTGCCCCCAAGGGATTTGCGTTATCCTGTGTTGCCCTCACGGATAGGACAGAAACTAGTTTTCACGCTATGCTACCGTTGTGCCCTTGAAAACGTGTATACATGCCAACACAATGATGAAGATAGACAATTAACTGGTGTTTGGGTAACACCAGAACTCAAAGAAGCAGTAAGAACCGGTTATAAAATTCTTCATATACACGAAGTGTGGCACTTCGACAAAACCATTGAACAGACTGAAGACTCTCCTGGACTATTTAGTGATTTCATCAATGACTGTATAAAAGGCAAGATTGAATCAAGTGGTTGGCCTTCGCATGTCACCAGTGAAGAGGACAAAAAACGATTTATAAACGAATACTGGGAGAAGGAGAAAATACTTTTAAATCATGAAAATATTGAAAATAATCCTGGAAAGCGAAGTACATATAAGTTGGCAGTGAATAGTTTTTGGGGAAAATTTGGCCAAAATTCTAAAAAGATGCCAAAGACTGAATTCATTGAATCCCCAGAAAAGTTTTTCTCCCTATTATCAGACAATACAGTTGAAGTGGAAGACGCCATTTTTATAGGAGACTATGCATTACAGGTATTATTCAATAACAAAACAGACTTCATCAATGAATCTTCAAGTTCCAATGTAATGCTAGCCAGTTACGTCACAGCTTATGCAAGACTCAAATTATTAGATTTAGTTAATCAATTGGGTGAAAGGTGTCTCTACTATGATACGGATAGCGTTATATTCACCGCAAAAGAAGACGAATATGTGCCGCCAACTGGTGACTACTTGGGCGAACTAACAGATGAGGTCGCTACTAGCAAGGAACCCAACGCATATATAACTAAATTTCTATCTTGTGGGCCAAAGAGCTACTGCTATGAAGTATATTATCCGAATGCAGATAAGATTGATTACATTATTAAAGTAAAGGGCCTCACATTAAACTACGAGACAGATGCGTTGATTAATTTCAGATCAATGAAGCGAGTCCTGGATGAATACATTAGAAAGCGTTTTATTCAAATTAAAGTTCCACAAACAACGTTCATTAAAACAGCAATCAATGATATAGTGACGAAAGAATACGAAAAGCAATTTAGACTGGTATACGACAAGAGAATGCTCTTTAAAGATTATTCGACGCTACCATTTGGCTATAGGGATGAAGGCAGTTTAAAGAAATAAATACGTTTGTACATTAAAATTATTTATTAAATAAAATGTTTGATCTCTACTATCGACACGAAATTTTAAGACATGAATCTGTACGTAGATTTACACTACTTAACGCTAATGTGAAAGGTGCTGCCCGCTTGGCGGCAATGGGATTCTATGCTGATCCGTTCAACAAAATATTATATTGCTTTTCATGCCATCAGTCCTATAAGTTTGCCGAGTCACGTGATGCTATTGGAAAACATCCAATTGATTCGCCATTTTGTGAATTTATTGTTGGAAAAGATGTGAGCGTTAGGTTCAATCCTTGGTCACCAGAGCACATGACTACAATGTTGGCAACCGCGCAATTTTCAAATACAGAAGACTTTTACGCAACCTATTCACAGCAGTACTTGGAGGAAACCATTGAGAATTTCAAACGCAATAAATGCTATTATGACGTACGAACTGATATGACGGCTCACTATATGCCAACAATGAATGTGCCAATGCAAGTGCCTGAATGTCTTTATTCGAATCACATCTTTTCTGTGAGGCGTTTCTTTATTGCAATGAGGGCCGAGATTTGCCGATTAATGACCTTCCAAAATGAAAGGTTTCCATTCCCACAATCCTTTGAATTGGCACAAACACTGGCAAAAAGAGGATTCTTTTATTGCCTAATGAATGGAGCGATTCAGTGTGCATTCTGCAGATGTATTCTGGCAAACACGTGTTCATGGCTCGATTTGGATGTTGCGCATAGAATCGTAGCGCCGGACTGTAAATTTCTAAATAATCATGACATCTGTAATGTTCCGATTACTGAACCGGTTTTTGAAAATAAGTTAACTGAAGTGGCGGAAATTCAATGCCAAATTTGTGCCACCAATGAGATTGATGTCGTTTATAATTGCGGCCATTTAATAATGTGCTCCTTTTGTGCTCAAAGCGTCACCGACTGTCCAAAATGTAGACAACCCCTGATTGGCAAACGCAAAATATATTACTCTTAAATACATATAATTATATAAATATTTATTCATTATTATGGATACGTGCGAGAAGTACACACTGGATGGGCTTTTAGTAAAACAGTTCAATATTATACGCAATCTTGGCCCAAAGTATGAAAGATTTGCTTTTAAAAATGACAGAATTGCATCGTATCCGCCCTATTCTCTATTCAATTTACCCTATGATATAAATGAGATGAGTGACGCCGGATTCTTCTCATTGAATGAGGACGACGCCGTCTCTTGCTACCACTGTGGTATTGCTGCTTATAAATGGGAATTAACAGACGACCCCTGGTTAGTGCATAAAGAAATGAATCCGACGTGTGCCTATGTGCTCCTACATTGGGATAAAATTGAAAGCCTGAAGCCATTTTCAACGGTGGAATACAAGAGATTCCTAACCAAGGCCTTTGAAACTCCCACAGTAAAGGCAATGATTGAAGAATGTATTCCTAAGAAAACAATTAGGAATACGTTAAGAAAACGTTACCTGAATGGCGATTATCACTTTACAAATTATATTGAAGCGATTAAAGATCTGGTGAAAGATGGCCCCGATAAACTGGAATTATTGGACAACAAGTATCCAAAGTGCCCACTCTGCTGTGTGTATAATATTTCTGTAGTCGTTCTACCATGTGCACACTCATTTTGTGTTGATTGTGCCGTGGGAAAGGTCGAGTGTGATTTATGCCAAAAGAAGATTAAAGCATACGTAAAATTGAAATGATTCCATTGATATTGCTTGCCGGGCTTGTTTTTAGTTGCCATGCCAATGAAACAGCCAATGAAACGCAAGCTATTTTACCTAAGCAACAATACGAATACGAATTGTGGAACAATTACAAAGACCCGGATGTCTTGAAATGGCTAGCAATATACAAGTACGAAGAGGATAATAGTACACTTGTATCCATAGCAACAAAAATAAGACACGATGGCAGTAAGGCCTTTGTCTACTTGTACGAGAAGACAGAAGACCAGATTTTATTACAACCTGAAGAATTCAGATCACTCTACTCATTTCTTATGATAAATATAGCTAAACAACAATATGTAATCTTAAATTCCGGTTATGAAATATATATAACTAAATTAAATGATCCATTCAGGATCAGTATAATTAAAACTGTGGGACAGTATCCTAACATTTCCTATCGGGGTGTAATGTTGGATTATGCTGAATATTATACTTTAATCTCTAAAAGTTCCCAAATATTATCTGATTTAGGCTTATAATCAATAAAGCATTTCAAAAAAAAAACAATGGACGACTTTAAATTTATTCATCCATTTAATTGTGTTGTGGCCGGTATGACCAGCAGCGGTAAGACTGTATTTGTACGGAGATTGATAAAGAATTGGCAGTGCCTGATCAAACTGAATAAACCAGAATTGAAAGTAATGTGGTGCTACAGTGAAGCCGCCAGCGTAGGGAAATTAGAAGGTCATCGAGTAAAATTCCAACTAGTAAAGGGCCTACCCGATGAGACTATAATTGAAAAATTCTCCCCCGATTTAATTGTTTTGGACGATCTGATGGATGATGTGAACGAAGAGATTAGAGACCTGTTTACAAAGGGCTCACATCATCGAAATATTAGTGTTGTGTTTATAGTGCAAAACTTTTTCAATCAGACGCGACACATGCGTACAATTACGCTCAACACACACTATATTGTGTTGATGAAGGGCTTCAACGACCTCCAACAAGTCACCAGTATTGGTCGACGAATATTTGAAAAGGGCACAAAACTCCTGAATATATTTAAATCGGCAACAAGGCGTCCATTCAGTTATTTAGTGATTGATCGTCATCCGCAGTCGAAGGACGAATTCAGACTTAGAACACGTATTTTCTGTGAGGAATTGGACGCTGTCCTAAAACATAAATACAATCGTCCGTGCCCAATATTCTATAAATGAAGGCAAGAAAAAGCTCTCTGGTGCGGGCCTACCCCCTGATGAAAAAAATTGCGCAAATGAAAGACGGGGATAGGCGCATCACACTTGAGGATCTAGAAGGTCAGCCACGATTATATAATGCTCTGCATGAGGTGGCACACAACACATTGAAGGGAAGACTGAAACTCCCACCACGAGTGAAAAGTAAACTCGCCCAACATAAACATTTACTCGAAGAGTTGTGTAAATCAAATAACGCCCGGTGCGCACGCAAACGCAAGAAACTACTCGTTCAAAGCGGTGGACTATTTCCTCTACTTGTGCCAGTACTGGGAGCTGTAGCGTCAGCTCTAATAAGCAAATTAGCTAAATAAGATGGCGGTGGATTTACAGCCCTACGTCGTCTACCCTTACGAAATGGAGCAGGGAATCGCCGCCAAACAACAACAGCGCCGTTCTTCAGAACGGGCATCACGTCTGCTCCACATTGGCCTAAAATTAGCTAAAATTAACGGATTCAACGATCAATTCAATATCCAGACAATAGACGGCACTGACTACCTACCCAATACAAACATTATTAAACTAATAAACCTATCACTGCAAAAGGTACGCAATGTGGCCGGCATCAGTGAATGGATTCATCTTCTACATAAGGCCCGCATTGATCCCTCCTTTATCCTCAATGAGAATATTAAGGCTCGACTACTGGAACTAAATGGTAGTCAACAGCCGGCAATGCGGGGAGCATCGCCGGGGGAGGGGCCCTCGCCGCCGCCGCCGCCCGACCCGAACCGGGGGGGACGAAGTACCCCCGCTCCCCCCGGTTCTGAGGTAGGAGGTACTAGGAATCCCACGTTGTCGGATAATGCGGAAGATGATTGGGAACCAAAGGATATGCCATTGCCGCCGACACCAGAGGAACAGCAACAGGAATGGACGCCAACACCATCGCCTCAACCAACGTCACCGCCAATGCCGGAACTGGATGGTCCTTATCCCAGTGAAGAGATGAAACATCATAACGTCCCTTCCTTTATGAGTTCGTATCCAAAGCGATATCAGCCATTCCCGAGCAAAGAGGATAGAAGACGTGTTTGGGAAATTCCAAACACAAATGAGTGAATTACTGCTGGAACGGATATACAATGATCCCGGGCATCCCGGATCATTGGGAGGTGTGCATAAGCTGTACCGTTGGGCAAAACTCGAGGACGACAGCTTGACATTGGATAGGGTACGTGAATGGCTCCGCACTCAAAATGTGTACACACTGCATCGGCCGGCGAGGCGGACATTTCTACGAAATAGGATTTATGTGTCGTACATTGACGAACAATGGGAATTGGATTTGATTGATTTGCGCGGATTTTCGCGCCAAAATGGTGGTTTTAAATATATTCTTGTTTGTATTGATAGTTTTAGTAAATTTTTGTTTGCCCGGGCACTCCGGACAAAGACCTCTATTGATGTACTGCATGCAATGATTGAAATTATACGTGTGCGCAAACCGACCAAAATCCGGTCGGATATGGGGGGAGAATTTGATAATAAATTGTTTAGAAATTTTTGTGCAAAGAATGGAATTATTTACTTCACGACAACTAATAGTGGAATTAAGTGCGCAATTGTTGAACGTGTCAATAGGACACTGAAGGAGAAATTGTTTAGATACTTTACAATGAAGGGGACTCGAAAATATATTGATGTACTCCAGGAGATTGTAAACGCATACAATCGTTGTCGACATCGGAGTATTGGAATGGCGCCGATAGATGTCACTGAAGCCAATGAGTCGGAAGTATTTCAGAGACTCTATGGTAGACGGAATTTGATTGGTGTACAGAGAAAGGATCCGCCACGATTACGTGCCGGTGATACTGTTCGTCAGAAATACGATTTGAAAGCATTCGATAAGAGTTATTACCCCCTCTGGACTGATATGGTCTACACTGTCGATAAATATCATCCCAAGTTGAAGCGGCCTCAGTATTCTATTGAATTCGAAGGTGAACGGCTGAACAGACGTTTTTATCCCGAGGAATTGCAAAAGGTTACCATAAATCCGGATACAAGATATTTAATTGAAAGAGTGTTGAGGCGGAGAACAGTCGACGGACAAAGCCAATCACTTGTTAAATGGAGAGGATATCCGGAAAAATACAATCAATGGCTCCCAACAGATCAAATTCAAACAGTGTGATCACCAATGATTGTGCAATGACGACATCAAGCCTTATTCTGTTTAGTTTTCAAATGGTTATAATTTTAATTGTGGTGAGCACAAGCATCTATAACCTAACCACTGCCTCGGGGGATACAAATATGTGGATCGCTCTACTCTCCAGCTCAATTGGCTACGTCTTGCCGAACCCTAAGATTAAGCTCATTAATGAAGCTGAGAAATAATTATATATTGTGTACAGTATTTCTATTGATTACATTGTTGTTCTATTTGTGCCTGATAAGTGTCATCATGGATGTGGATCATTTTTACATTCATCTCACCGGTAATATTGAGGCGACCGATATCCGGGAAATGGGTAATACTATTGGCAACTTTGTTACAAAACTGAATCGCCGAATTAATTTAAGTGAGGAATGGGAGGTGGGAATGTCTGAAATTTCATATCCAAAGAGTTGGTACAATATACTGGACGATGAAGAGCTGTTGCTTATAGTGGAGGACAACGCCATATCAAATAATAGATTGCCTGTCACTCCACTATTGCCTGCGGGAAACTATGAAATTGAAGAACTTTGTGATGCTCTTAATGAAATTATGGCAAACTATTCACGTTCCCACCCTAATTTTAAGATTATTCAGCCGCCTGTCCTACTCTATCACAAGCAAACAAATAAAATAAATATTCGATTGGGAATCAGACGTCACACTAAACCCTTTGTTTATCCGAACTTTTCGGATGAATTGGCGCATTTTCTTGGACTTTTGGATAGTCAAGGACGTCAATACCCACAGATTACTGAATTTGTGCCTCCGTCCCCACCATATTTTGAGCCTGAAATTAATCAGACTGACACGCAAAGCCCTAATGAACCTGATCCTCCTGCTCATCCTAACCCTGCGAATCAACCAGATCCTCGCCCACCAATAACGACAACGACTACGGTATCTACGTCAACGACAACGATGAGTACAAGGACACAACGAAATAAACAAAAGAAACCTGAAATACAAAAGCTACCGCCGAATGATGGCGTTACTATAAGAGGGGACGGCTTTAAGCGTCATATTGTCGATGATGATGATGATGATGTAGAGCCCAAATTCAAGAAAAGGTCTCTGGATTTGAACGTCTATGACGCCCGAGTTCAGGGATTTAAAGAAGTTTCTCTCTATGGTACAATCAGATCACTCTATGTATACTGTAGTATTGTAACACCTGGCCTAGTCGGCAATCATGAGGCTCCAATAATCAGACGCGTTGGAATTCCTTCAGTTATAAAATTTGGAGCAAATGTCAACATTGAATATAAAGAAATTGAATATTATCCACTGTCATCACACGAATTTGACAGTATTGAGATTGACGTCAAGGACAACAGAGATCGAACAATAAGGTTTGCGTTTGGAACGGTGGATATAGCCTTACACTTTAAAAAACGTATCCGGAATGGCTTCGAGCCCTTTCTCAAACTATTACGTTAACCAGGCGGGATCTGGTATTGGAGGTTTCAGAGGCGCGAGATTTCAAAAAGGTCAAGGATTTTTTGGGAATGTATTCCGTAATGCAATACTTCCTCTACTTAAATATTTGGGACCCAAGGTGGGTAATCTAGGAGTGGATGTGGCCAAGGATGCCCTGGGGGGTGAAAATATTTTAGAAGCACTTAAAACCAGAGGTAAGTCGGCCGCATCAAACATTACGACCGACGCCGCCGCACGTGCACAACGGTTTATTCAGACTGGTAAAGGCAAGAAGAGAAAACGTGTGAAACGCAAAACAGCAGCTAAACCCAGCAAAAAGAAGAGGTCGGCTAAACGTAAAAAGTTTTCATCTATTTTCTTATAATGGCTTTGGTCGAAATGAATAATCCTGTGACTGCTATCCCTGAATTGGATCTATTTGGGAAGGCACCAGTGCAAACATCCATTGAAAAGACTTACACTGATGAGGTGCGACCGGTATCACAGCTCAACACTGGCGGCCATATTGAATTCCTCATTAATAACTCAAATAATGAATTTGTGAAACTCAAAGAGACGACCTTGTATATTAAATTTCGCGTAAAGATTACAAAGACTGATAGGACTGCCGTCGCCGCCGCTGATTGGGCTAAAGTGTCTCTTGTAAACAATTTTCTACATTCTCTATGGAGTCAAATTGATTTGATTATTGGCGATTCTCAGACGACTACATCATTGCAGACGTACCCTTATAGGGCCTACTTGGATACGATCCTTGGATCGACACCTCATGGCCGAAAGACATATCTAGAGTCTCAACTCTTCTTTGAAGAGGCGTCTGCGGATAGTAATGATCATTACGCTAAATTGAAGACAATTATTGCCTCTGATGATACCGATGGCACCGATGCCGCAACCGGGAGAATTGTTGAATGTGTAGGACGTTTGCATTTGGATATGCTTATGCAGGACAGGGCTCTCATTGGTGGGACTAAATTACGTCTTCGTCTCATACCCAATAGACCGCAATTTTATCTGATGTCAACTGAGGATAAAATAATTCCGAGCATTCACTTTGAAGATGTGACCCTGAATCTCGTCAAGATTCGTATCTCTGAAGAGACTCTAATGGCCCAGATGCAGGCATTGACTGTAAGCCCCGCAAAGTATATAATCAATAGAACCGAAGTACGCACTCATACTATAGAATCGGGGGCAATTACACGTAGTGTTGAGAACGTAATTGTTGGTCAAATGCCGAGAAGAGTATTTGTCGGATTTTTGCTCAATGATTCATACGGGGGATCGTTTACAAAGAATCCTTATAACTTTCAGCATTTTAATGTTAGCTCAATTGCCTGCTATGTAAATGGTGAACAGATCCCTAAGAGAGCCTACACACCGGACTTTGCTAAAAACCAATATCTCCGTGAATTTGTCGAACTGTACAAGACTACCGAACAGTACGACAATGATGCCCGTATGATGGTGACCAAGAATAGTTTCAAGAATGGATACACACTGTTTGCGTTCAACCTAAGCCAAGATCAAAGTCAAGGCTATAATTCTTCCGGTTATGTGAATCTGCCACAAGATGGTGTTATGCGCTTTGAAATTAAATTTTCTACGGCCCTGACAGCAGCCGTCGATGTTGTATTCTTTTGCGAATTTGACAATCAAATCAGTGTGGCTGAAGACAGAAACGCATTGACTGATTTCCGCTAGAAAATGCTTGGCACAGAAATTTTGGCTGCAATTGAAAAGTATCCACAGTTTGGCGGCGTCTTTCCACGTGATGAGTTGCCCAACGTCACCAGACTACCCGTTGGAATTGTGGCAAATACTGATCCCTCGGATCAACCGGGAACTCATTGGATTGCTATATTTATCGATAGCGATGGCATTGGCGAATACTTTGATCCCTACGGACTGCCTCCCCTTTATGATGATTTTAATACTTTTCTATTTGATTCTTGTCCTAATGGATATTTTCATAATAGAATAACTCTACAATGCCTTGACTGTATCACGTGTGGCGAGTACTGTTGTACATACTTGGCCACCAGGTTCTCAGGCAAGCCTTATACACATTTTATATCTTATTTTACTCGTAATTCTATAACCAATGATTCTATTGTAAAGTACTTGTACTCTGAGCTCAAATAAAAATATATATATATCCGAAACTACTCTGTATTATTCAGTCGTGATGGCGAAGTGTGTTGAAAGATTTTCGTTTAAGACTATTCCTCACTATTATATCCAGCTTGTATGCCAAAAGGATGGGAGACTATTCGTTACAATGGAGAATATCTGGAATCGGTCCTTTACTCAACTCATGTGGTTTACTAAAGCGGAGTTTGATTTTTTGATGCAATTTGTGCAGTGGGGGCAAGGATTTAAACAGATTTTCAAGAATCAACGTGAGGTCGCCTTTCTTAAAAGATTGAACGTTTCTCCCCCGGACGGACGGATTTACGCGATTAGAGTGATAGATGATGGTAGTTACTCTGACTATGCCTGGTTTAATGTAGAACAATTAAAAGAATTGTTAAGTATTTACAAGCGTATGCAACAATGTATTGAAATGAAAGCTCGTCTTCGGGCATATGTAAATGTATTTTAATTGCTAAATAAAGACATTTTATTGATTTGTGTTTTTATTTCCGGTTTCCTGATACATGAAGTAACTAATTACAGTGAATTCTTGTTCCGGGAGCAATGTCCTGGAAACGGGTTTTAGGTGACGTACGCGTCACGTGGTCACAATATTTGAATTATGCAAATTAGATGTAAATTTTATGAATATTCTGAGCCTAATTATAGATTACTTAATATTAATAACTACTATTAATTGACATTTTTCATTTTAATTTGTAATTACTTCATTTAATTATTATTAAATTATTATAATAGCTGTAAATTTAAAATAAACTTCAAATTAATTGAATAATCTTTAAATAATATTTAGAATTGGTCTATACTTGCCGTAGAATTGGAATTATTTTTTGTTTTATATTATTATTTTCCTAATTGAAAATTTGAATAAAAAGTTACGCAAA
>JAQIYF010000057.1:0-16391 GCA_034700865.1 Oribatida sp. Gr-Ori-00025
TCTCTCTCTCTCTCTCTCTCTCTCTCTCTCTCTCTCTCTCTCGCATTTTACTCATAAATCAGTGGATATTTTTGAGCAAATATTTTCTGGCAATCCTTTTGTTGGAATACTTTTAGTTTAAGGTTATTCTCTACAATCGGTTCCATTGCAAAGACCTTTCTTTTGGCCTCGGATTTAGAAATGATAGGAAAAGATAGAGTAAAATATGGAATGCAGTGACCGGTTGTTGTGTCCAGTTATGCGTTCCGTCTTTCAAAGGCATTCACTTTTTTTCACTGAATTTAAGGTTTTTTATTGTATTGTTGGGACGGGTTCTCAATGTTATATTCGGTGCAAATCATTCACTCAAAAAAGCGTATAAAAAAGGCAATGCTATTGAAATAGGGTTTAAAAAGGGAATAATAGGAGACCTGTGCCAGAGAGAGCCCAGTGAGGCAAGTGTGATCCAGACTCTTTTGTTTGTAATAATCGCAATGCTATACAACGCCCACAACGACAATAGTCGATGAAATTCTCTGACAATTGTGACGCTATGCCAGCGTAATGGACAGACAGGTCAACACAAAACAGGGTTACCATCGCTTCTGCAGCCTTTAAGTTAACACCAAAACTCTGGGCTATAATCATAAACAGAATATATGTTTGAATACAAAACTATGTTTTCCATTATTTTTTTTTGTCCGAATCATAAGTTTTTTTTGACAGAAATGTAAGGCTTTCTCTGTAATTATGACGAGTGATGTACTGCCAGAGCCCGGTCTGGGGGTAAGCCATTCACGCAATGCATTTCATTTGCAGAAACCCTGGGCCTCGAGTTATGTTCACCACTTGTTATCAATTTTGATGAAATACATTGTATATAAAAAGTTTGTAATTTTTTATGCCTTTAATAAAAACTATTGTCTAACTCGTGGCACAACTCACACAATGTTCAACTAAAAAAGCCCTGAATTCTAAGGCCCACTCACTGTCAGGGCTCTACTGTCTGGGCTCTAAATGGTCTTCTCATTCCTTATTGAATATTATTCGAAAGAGAATTGAAAACATGTTTTTTGATCAAAATTTTGTTTAAAAATATAAGTTTATATAAAAATATCATTGGATTGACGTCTGCGACGACATTATTAATTCAACTGAAGATTTGGACAATAATTTGTTTTTGTAGTGAACTCTCACTGAGAAAACTGTTTCACTTCTACTTCTAATTCCCTTAGAGTTTGATTGTAAATGAAAAGCACCGCCGCTTTGGCTGTACAGCTATTTTAGGCGTTTTTGAGCACTACTAACAAACACTCAATTGTAATATTAAGAGCATTGAGAGGGAGAGGAGAGGAAAGAGAGGGAGAGATTGGAGACTAAGAAATGAAATGAAATGGTATGTCGAGGGAGAGAGAGGGAGAGGGAGGGAGAGAGTGGTTGTGAGAAAGAGAGAAATAGAGGAATAGTAAGAATTAAAGATAACTTACTTTTTGTGTGTAGTGTTGATCTCGTCATACGTACGGATAAAAGGCTAGGTTTGGGAAACAGTGAATGCATTTGAGATGTTTTGACGCAATGGTTGCGTCAGTTTTGGTATTTAAATGCTAATAGAGAATAGAGTACTGAATATAACAGACATTAGAGTAGAGAGTATTGTATAGTAGAGTAGAGTAGAGGACAGACATATAGACAGGAGAGAGGATAGCAAGAGATCTAATGCTTATATAACTGCACAACAGAATCAAAACAATTATAATAAAAGATAAGTTCTTTACTTTGTGTTTCAATACTGAGTTATTCACACAAATCCAGTCTCACTATTATCAGGAGAATTGAGTGGAAGAGTAGGTGTTATTTAATAATAATATTTTGACATTCGCTCAAAAACACGAATAAATATTTAGTAGTTATTGATTATGAATGCAATAAACAACTGCCGACGTAAGAGCTCAGTCAACAGACCGAATGCCATTCCAGATCAACAATCATATCATAGGAATTGTTGAATAAATGAGAATAAATGTCAAATTATTAATATATATTTTTTTGCGGATCTGCTCTTAGGAGCAGAAACTCTTAGTCCTGAAAATCAGGGCTTAACTCAAGAATGGATTTATTGACAAAACAGAAAGTTTTGAATAATTATGTTTTGCAGCCAATAATAGGTCTATAATAGGGAATAATAGGCAATGTTTGGCACTAAACAGACCAAAAAGTTTTTTAAACAAAAATAATTCCTTTCAAATGGGATTAAAAGCTGTGAAAAACTGGAGAACTGCCTATTAGTTCCAGATATGGAAAGGGATGCCCGCAGAACAATGAGCACCCGTACAATAGATTCAACAATACCTCCATTTACTGTTGGCTTTTATCAAATTATTTGCATTTCTATTAATATCTATTATAAACTAAATTTATATTAAATTATATAACTCTCAGAAGTGTTTGTATTAAGAGCTCTAAAGCCCAGCGAAAGGTATGAATAGTTGTATATTCGGTCTCGACTTGAGATCCAAATGTGAATCTCGTTATAGAAGTTGAGCCCAATTTAAAAAAAATACTTTTCTCCAAAAGAGGAGAAAATGCAGTACTTTGTATGCGAACCACAGTAAAAGACTTGTTATTCTCCCTGTGCTCTCTCCGAGTGCTGCACAGCTCTAAGAAAGAGCTTTTCGTGACGCAAATCAACAAATTTCTGCCGTCTCTCTGCCCGGGACTCACATGCACTCTAAGAGCTGAGTAGAACTGATGCTCAAGACTTGCATTTCTGCAAATACACAACCACTCAATGGTATGGCCAATACCGGTGCGAACCACACGTCTAACCTTTAAGATCGTCTAATACTCCGAACATTACTCCAAACAATAGTTCGGTTCACTTGAGAACAACAAAACGCTTTTCAGAAACTATTTTCTTATTTAAGGAAACATTTGAAATACCATTTCATTTGATTTCATTGTTTTACAAAATCATATCAATAAAAGCGATCATTACTTATAAATAATTTAAAACTAAGCAAAAAATAAAAATATTCCAAACCTTTCCGTGCGTTTGGAACTACAGTTAAATTCTGAGTTCAAAACTACAATTGCATAGAACTTATATACAATATATACAGTATATAAATATCACTATTTTAGTGGTTATATAATATATAGATTAGTTGAGAGGTATGTTAGGTATAGACGCATAGACTGGTTGTGCAGATTTCAAGTTCAAGTTTAATAAGTTATATCGAAGAATATGTCTATTGGTAAGAGTGCTGTTCACCACACCATAGAGACTATGGACTATCTGTACAGATATTATCTGTTGTATTCTTAAAGCAAAACATTTTTCCCCCGATTTTCATATTTACAATAAGACTGGAATTGAATTAAGCGTTCAGAACATCAGAACATTATTTTTTGGGCGAAAACCTAAATAATTAAAAGCTTTACTGAAAATTGTTTTTCGAAATTCTGTTGAGAAGAGGATAAACAAAACAAAAAAATATAATAATTTTATTTGAGTTTAGAAGAGAAGCAAATGTTTTGCTATAAGTTCTTAAGCATCCATTAGGAAGAGAAAGAGTTCTCTATGGAGACAAACGTCATTGAATGACGCACTGGGTATCAGCACCAGCATAACCAGCACTGGTATCCGCTCTGGTATCCCATCTTCAGTCGCTATAACAACAGTGTTCGAGGAATCACCAAAACATTGAATTGCATGAAGTGATGCAATTCAATACATAGTTCAATGTCAAGGTAGTAGTGGTTAGGCATTCAATGCATTGAATGCCGCACTGGAGGAGAGAGAGAGAGAGAGAGAGTGCGAGAGAGCACTTGCATCCCAACCAAAACTCATCCAATGGATGCCTATTTCTAATCCCTAGCAAAACAATATTCTAAACAATATTTCCAAACTTTGGCCAATATTTTGCATTGAATTCCAATAGAAAATCGCGGTTTCGCCCAAAATAGCCTGAATTTGCATACAATAAGCGCTTCTCTAATGGATTGGACATATCATAGACAGAGAGAGCCATAGCTTTATGATAGTTGTTATGAAAGTATTTGCAGTACAACAGACAAAGTGTACAATCAATAAATGTTAGCACAATTACAAGGCATTAGAATCTGAGGCAAAGGAGTGTCTCTACTCTGGTATAGCATTTGTATTCTAGCACTTAATGGTAGGCTTCCGTAGTTGACTGGTTTGTACCAGTAATTGGTGGGACGAGAAAATGATGAAAATAATGTAAAGTAGTGTAAGTAATGTTACCGCAAAAAATATATTCAGCCCTCAAGTCATCCTCAGTTCATAATCACTGGTCTTTGCATTGAAGTCATCGTATGTACAACTCTAGCGTAAAATCAGTTTCAAGTTTAACATTTGGCGCGACTATTATTAAACTCTCATTATATCGAGTCTAACACAACTTCAGACAAAAAAATCATTTCAAACCATTCTCTCTCTCTCTCTCTCTCTCTCTCTCTCTCTCTCTCTCTCTCCACCTTTTCTCGAACTCAGACCCATTGCAAGCGCTGACAAACAAATTCACTATTAATCTAAAGTACAGAATATTCTATAGAAATAGTTGAGAAGAACTAGAAATAGTGTTTAAATCATTTGAAGGCAAGTGAAGGCAATACTGACTCTACTATTTCGTGCTATATATCAATAAACGCTCTTTTGAGCCAAACATTCAAATACCTGTGAATTGAAGTTAAAGTTAATATCTGTTCAAAAGGAATGCAATTCTTTGTCTCGTCTCAGATCTAACAGTAGAGTAGATCCAGAAGTCATATATAATTGGAGAGAATTGTTCACTTCATTCAAATGCTTAAATCATTTTTTTTATAAATCGATTCCTACTCTCTATTGAATGAATTTATTATTATTAAAATTTATGATAAATTTTAAGTGATTTGTATTGAAACGAATATAAAATATAACTAAATATAAATATAACATATATTTTATGCATCTTTTCAGATGTTTTTCCAACACTTTATTTTATATTACAATACAATTGACGTATAAATAACAATAGATTTGTTGCATTGGATAGAAGTTTATTACACAATAGTATTGTTATTCAGTGATAGAGTAGAGAATGTTATTCTATAATATCAGGTATTAGTTATAAGATTTTTATTGAAAAGTGAATCTCAGATGTGAGACAAATAAAAACAAGTGCCCGAAGACTACACCCATTAATGATTACAAGACATTAAAGGCGTTTACATTGATCTGAGTTAGCATTTAATAGCAATTAAATTGGTATCAAAAATATGTTTTTTTTTCTCTTAAATTTTGTTCTTTTGGATGACATTTAAAGGTAAATGACTGCTAAGAAAAGATTCTCTTTATTAGAGACTCAATTAGATTGAGTGGAGTTTTTATGGAAAAATTATTTTGCTTTCAATGCAATAATCAGAGCGACATTGAAAGTCCCGGGTATTTATCATATCATATGATATCTGTGAAGCGAAGCCCAACTGAGTAGTGGTTTCTCTAATTCCTGACTTATGTATCGGTAAATACACAGGAATTGTATGATCGCTATCATAATCAAAGCTGAGGGCGGACTCCATCGCCAGTCCTATCATTTCATGGAATTCCACATAATATCTGATGACATGAGAGAAGAGTGAAATAAGAATTAAGAAAAACTTTGAATGATTATTAGGAACGCCATCCAAAGGCCAGTGCATTTCCATTTCCAGACTCACTTACAGAGTTAGTGAATTGTAGTGAAGGCGCTTTGGAAAAGGTCAGTGGCTCTGACGGCTTGACTTAATAGTCAGAATTTGATCAGCACTGCCGTGACAGCAGTGACAGCACAGGCAGTACTGACAGCACTGACAGCAGGTGCACATCTGATTTATAGAACAAATTATTTGGAAAAAACTTATATAAATTGTGGTCTCTTTTGCTGGAATTCCTCCCACACTATCACTGCACTGACTATAACACTCAAGACATGTATTGACTCCATATGAGCGCAAATACTTGATTACCGATTGAATGCCTTGACCTTAGAGTAGAAGCAAATACTGTAGTATTACCTGCTGTGCCTCAGCCCTCAACCAACCTCTTAGAAGGACACTAACTGTTATGAAATTCAATTTCAACTAAAAAGCCCTAAATTATAGTCAATTCTCAATAAATCTAATCCATTGCCGGCGTAGAGACGGAACGCATTCAGACTCTAAATGAACCGCTTTATGAACACAACCAACAGAACAAAAATTCCCAATTATTTTATGGACTCTCAGATTGCAGAGCAATACTAACACTAAAACTAAATATCTTTTCGTTTTTTATTTTCTTTTATTGAATATAACAAATCGTAAACCAATTTATTTTCCAATGTTTTTCAGTTCAGATTTTCATTTCAGAAAGTTTTTCGAAAATGACATAACGTTTTCTAAAGTGATGTGAAAGTAGAGGACAAATAATTTTTTGCCGTTCTTTTTGTCGGTGGACTAACTGTAAGGACAAACATATCGGTATATTTGGAGTGAATAGATGGGCACAGGTATAGAGGTATGGTATTGGTGTGACAATAGCTCCAACACTTATGCTATGCTTTTATGCATTTATTTCTATTAAAATCAAGTTTCCATCACTTTCTCAGAATATGTGATTTCTTTCCTTTCGTTTCCTTTTTTAAAACATTTATCCAAAGCTTTAGTAAATCATTGAGTTTTCAGGTCTTCGGATGCAATGCGTGGGAAATGACGTGTATTTGGAGGACAGGATGTAATGCATTATATAAGAGGGGACTTACTATTAAAAAGGGAAAGCAGTCCAAGAAATTGTGATAAGTATTGATATTACAACATCTGGTCGGTCGACCAAATGACCCACCTATCCCACCAGTGCACTGCTTCTACACCTCTGCCTCGGATCCCTCTTATGCCTACCTCTCTGTGCGATCGCAGTGTTTATATAAGAGGCCAATAGATTGAAGAAATCTATTCCATCGGAAGCTGCGGTGGAGGGGCTATACCGGAAAGCGTGAGAAAACGGGGCTTCACTTAGAAAGTAAAACATACGGAGAGAGAGAGAGTCCACACCCAAAGAGAAAGTTTTCCAAATAGAAGAACAGTAGGAAAAGTAGCAGTTTTTCTATTGTCATCAGGTATTCAATGCGACAAAACATGAAGAATAGACCCGAATTGGAAGCCAAAGCACCTTAACGTTAACGGTAATGCAGCTACTGTTCCAACGCTTGGCACTTGAATTACTGGTCGAGTAGTTGTGGAACAGGAGTACACCAGTAGTTCTATAGAGAAGAACTGCAATATCAGTGTAATAGTGCAGTTCCCACGCATTCCTTATTAAACCTTATAGCCTCTCAGTTACAGGTGAGGTAATGGTGCTCTGCCTATGCCTTTGCATTCGAGAGCTACCTATGATTGCCTCCCGACTCAAATGCAAAGACCTATGGATTGGATTCAGATTTCTATTCAAATATCTTATGTTATGCTTATGTAATGTCTTTAAAGCCTAACGTTTACGCAGACATCAGACGAAAACAGTTCACTAAAGACCCACTTCTGATCAAAACACATATTCGATAACCTATTCATTAAATTCACTATAAATTCAATCCAAAACTTCTTTACTTATAATAGTTCTCACAGTTATAGGGAATCGAAAAAAAATTCAATCAAAACCTTTCGATTAAATTATATAACAAACACTTTCGCCTAAAACTCAGTTCAAATATCAAATGCAATATAAATGCAAATAAAACACAATTATTATAAAACTTTACTAAACATTATGAAACGGATCAGTCGAGTGGTCACTACAACTAAATCAGACAAATGCTAACAAATATTAAATATGACCTAAACTCAAAAAAATTCTTATCACATGAATACAAAATAATAATGAATTCTGGAAATCGTGTCCAAAAGTGTCCAAAATTCCCATTACTTTCTGTTTTCCAATAATTAGTCAATTAATTACTTCTTTGAAAAAAAAAACTTTTGAAGAACTCTTCAATAAGTTGTGGAAAAAAAACTATTTTATTGAACAGTATTTGCAGTTCTCTTACAGTTTAATGAAAATGTGAAAAACCATTGAATGAATTGTATTCATAAGCAGTGCTGACATCTGTTGTCCATTCAATTCAAAGTAAATGTATTTTTGTTGTCAAACAAAACGCGAAAAAAGTGTTTTGAACTTTGAAGTGAAGTATTGATTCAATTGATCCACAGTTTTGTTGACAATGGAGTGGATGTACAAAGGAGTCAGTGGTTTGGCCGATAGAGAAGACTATTTGACCGGAAGAAAGGTTGACAAGACTTTTGAGATAATATCTGCGGCAGAAAACCCAACGAAAGGCGATTTGGAGTCATTGGAGCCGTCGGTTCCCCAATCGGTGTTCGACCCGAACCAGAATCAGACCAACTCTTCCACCGTTACCATCGATTTGGCCGCAAAATTAAGAGAAGACCCGTTGTATGAGATTAGAGTCAAACAACGAGAACAGAGACGAAAACTTTTAGACAATCCATTGAAACTCAAGAAATTGAAGAATATTTTGGAATCGACTCTAAATGATGACAAACACAAGAAACACAAGAAGTCGAAGAAGAAGAGACACAACAGAAGCTCTGATACAGATTCTGATGACTCGGATGACAGACATAACCATAAAAGGCATCGAAAAGGCTATGAAAGAAATGACAGACATTCAGACCATTCATATCGACATAAGAGTTATGAATCAAATCGAGACAAAGACAGGAATAGAGACCAAAGAGATTCTAAACGATATGATCACAGGTCTAGAGATGACCGCAAAGAGAGGGACAGACCCTCTGAAAGACGATCGGATGACAGACAACACTCAAGACATTCAAACCCGACAACTGTTCCCAAACCTTCAAAAACCAAATTGTCTGCCGAAGAACTGGAACAAAGACGACGAGAAATGGTTGAAAACGCCGTTTGGAGAGAAGTCCAGCGCAAGAGTAATGTCCAGTCCTATGAAGAGGAAGAGAAAAAGGAAATTGAGTTCAATTCGAGTGCAAAATCGGCGCAATTCATAAAACCATTGCTGAAGAGTGCGGCCGAAAGCGACTCATTAGAGGACAGAATAAAACAAAAGCGATTCCGAACTCAAAGAGGATATCATTCAATGGATAATAATTTCGCCAAAAAATAGAGAATATATTATAGAAAAGACTTTCGATTTTATTGAAAGCAATCATTCAATTGATTTGACATTTAATTCAAATTTTTTATTTATATTTAATTCAAATAAAGTGATCAAACATTTCATTCCTGAACGACATTAGTCTTCTCCGAGACATAGATTCCGTCCAAGAATTTTCGAATATCTTTATTCTTAACGAGAGTCGACTGATGTATGAGTGCCGCCGATCGGGACACGGCTTCGATGTCATTGCTTTCAAGGATGAGCTCATCCTTCTGTGCGGTTGAGTTCACACACGTCACTCCCGACTGCATTTCCACTCTTCGGACGTACTTCTCGCCCAAGAAGTTCCTGATCTCGACAACAGTGTTGTTGACACTAGTGGTCACATTGATGGGGAAGTGGGCGTAAACTGTTCTCATCTTATATTGATATCCTTTGGTGACCCCAACGATCATATTCTCGATATGCGAACAAATGGTACGAACGGTCGCCAACTCTTTTCGGTTACCGAACCACTTCTGGACCTGAAGTCGTCGTTTGCCGACTAAACACATGTCCAGTTGTGCCTTAAATGTCCGGACGAGTAGACCGCGCGGTCCCCGAACTCTGACCGTTCGGTTCTTTACGCTAACAGAGACTGGAAAATGAAAACAACAATTAATATGATATGAAAAACAATGACATTTGGGTTATGAATGCAGACCTCCCTCTGGAATCTTCACCACTTGATTGGCCAGAATTGTCTTCATTTTAGTCGACAAACAATTGGCTAAACAATTAAGAAATTAATTGAAAATTAGTTTTAAAAATGTTTGGACACGTGTTTGAAGTTTCAAACACTTCAGACATTTCGGTAAAAAACTAAATATAAATCAATTATAAAAATATTAAAATTGCAAATAAATTGACTAAAAATAAACTGCAATTTAGTTGTAATTTATATGAATTAATGATTTAAATGAGAATTAAAACAAAATTAAGGAAACGATTCATACCTTTGAATGTCTGGTTAGAGGAGAAAAGGAAATGAAATCATTTAAAATCACGTGACTATAAGCGTATCCATAAATTACATGGTTTTTCGAGGGGTAGTACAAAATGAAAACCCATTGAAATATATTAAGAGTGGCTTCAGTGGAGTTGAAACTAATTGATTAAATGAACATATTTTCTGAATGTCTCTTAAATACAGTGAAATCTCGTTAAGAGTCAATATAAGGTTTTGTTTTTATATAATTTTTAACCACAAGATCAACAAATAATAAAATTTTACTCAAAGATCATAAAATAATTTCAATTCATGTAATAAAAGTTCATTTTTAACATTTATAACAATATTTTATTCCTACTATAAAATAGATTTAATTATTTAATCAATAGTTAGGTCAGACTGTAGGCCATCAGTGGCGACACCTAATGGCCTAAATGTTTGGTAAACTGTATTGAATTGAATCACATGTTTGTCTGTTTTGACAATAAGTTTTTGATTTAATAATTGATTTGAATTACAATTAAAAGTGAATTAAGTGTTGAAAAGATTGTGTGAAATGGCGGCACAATTGCTGAACACAATGGGACGACTGGGTGTGGGTCTGGCGATCGGCGCTTCCGTTATAAACACCGCTCTCTATAACGGTATGAATGATGTAATGCTTTCATTGGTTTTCCTTTAATTGAATCCATTGTTTTTGGTCCGGCAGTGGACGGGGGGTCCAGAGCTGTCATCTTTGACCGATTCACTGGTGTTAAGCCCGATGTCGTCGGAGAGGGAACACATTTTTTGATACCATGGGTGCAAAGGGCTATCATATACGACATCCGTTCCCGGCCTCGCAATGTGCCCGTCATTACCGGCAGTAAAGGTAAGTCATGTCTAAACCAGAGATCTGTTCGCCAATTGATATTTGATTGCAATTCATGACTGAATGGTTTGATTTGATGTCCAGATCTACAGAATGTAAACATAACTCTTCGGATTCTGTTTCGTCCGATACCTAAGGAACTGCCGAAACTGTACTCCAGTTTGGGTGAGGACTACGACGAAAGGGTTTTGCCGTCGATTACTAATGAAATATTGAAAGCAGTTGTGGTTTGTATTTAATTGTCTTATTGTTTGCAATGTTTTTCTTCAATTAACTGATTATTTGTCTGAAATGAAGGCCCAGTTCGACGCCGGAGAACTCATTACCCAAAGAGAGATCGTCTCTCAAAAAGTCAATGAAGAGCTTACAGAACGCGCCAATCAGTTCGGACTTATTTTGGATGACATTTCACTCGTGAGTCCATTCATTCATTTCTTTTTCTTTTCTATTCTTTCAAATGTAATATCGATTTATTTGCTATGAAATCACGCAATGAATTGAATTATTAATCATTGGATAAAAAATGAATTTTTTGTTCATTAATTTGTAATGAATTTCCATAAAAATTGATTGCATTCACAAAAACCTCATTCAAAGCAAACGAATCGATGAAATAGTTATTGAACTGAATGTTTGAATTTAAGACAAACCTATTGTTTGTCATTCTTTTCAACAGTTGAATGAAAAGCTAATCAAATGAATCCAATTTCAGACACATTTGACTTTCGGACGAGAATTTACAGCAGCGGTAGAACTGAAACAAGTGGCCCAACAGGAGGCAGAAAGGGCTCGATTTCTGGTGGAAAAGGCAGAACAGCATAAAAAGGCTGCAGTTATTAGCGCTGAGGGAGACTCTCAGGCGGCCATCCTATTAGCCAAGGCTTTCGGCGATGCGGGAGAAGGTTTGGTCGAATTGAGACGTTTGGAAGCGGCGGAAGATATTGCATTACAACTGTCCCGATCGCGAAATGTCGCGTATTTGCCGGCCGGACAGAAAACACTTATAAATATCCCTCAAATGTAATGAAATGAAAAAACTTTTTTTATAGTTAGTCTTTAGGCCATTATTTGAATTTTTTTAATCAAACCAATCGTGTATTTGAAAAGTTATGTCAAATTCAATAAATATATTAATTAATAGTTTCTTTCAATTGTTTTACTAATTGAAGGGACAGTTAGTGTAGGCGAGGGGTAAGGGTTGGGGAGTTTGAAGTGATTGACAGCTTAATTGAGGCCATGAATGACGTGTTTTAGTAATCCTTTGATTGTATGACGTAATTGATTAGTGAAAACAGTTGTTTGTGTTTAGAGTTGGAGTCAGTGTTTGACTAATGGCTGAAATAGTTATTGAATTCTAGCGTTGAATGCATTGAATGATTGGCTAATGTTTTCATTAAATGTGTTTCCATTGGACTGAAGACACGTCTAAGACGTTTGGTCTCTCATTCAGTCCATCGCATCCGAGATAACAGCTGGTCATCGATGGACTCGCAGTCCATTATCACTCAGGCCAACAGAGATGAGGGCAAAGAAGATGGTATTCACGACTATAGACCAGATTCAGAAACAGGTCAGTAATGCTTTAGGAGAAGGCCTACCAGTGCTTAGAGCACAGGCACCACAGCTCAGACACTCCACTTACCATTGAATGGCTTTCACTGTCACACAAAATGGCAGTTAATGGCAGACCTTCGGCGGTCCAAACCATTATCATTACAATCCATTCAATGGCTAAACAATTGATTAATTAATCCATTAATCGATTGAGTGTTTGAATGAAAATCAAAACATATTTCCATTTCATTACAAATATTATTATCTCTTAATTGGAAAACAATTTTTTTGTTTACTTTGTTTGAAATCATTGATCAATAATTTGATTTTTGTTTTTTGGCAATTGATTTGAATTAATCTAAATTGAGATCAAAATTTTGATTTCAGTTCCCATTAATTGAATTTATTTATTGAAAAATATGTTTTAGTTTTTGATTTTATTTAAAGTGCTTTTTGTTGTTTGGTTTAAGGCCTTCAGAGAAAAACTTTGCAAACAATTTGTTTTGCATTTAAAAAATGTTTTCATTACTCAAATGTTAGTATGAATTGAAATAATGGCTAAATTAAACTCTTTTTTTGTCATCAGAGCCTATCTTTAAAGGCATTTAAATTCATATCTTTTGTGATTAATATTTAGTTTTTAGTCAATTGCTTATAAAATGAATGATTTATTTGTCACTTGTATTGAACGGATTGGCAATTGTTATAGATTTTGATTATATCATAGCAAACATTATCTCGACTTTAAATTAATAATTATTTTATATATTATTGAATTCATTATTTTCGAAATACAGTATTCTTTGTTTCAAAGCTATAAATGACATCTAAAAGTAAGCCTTATTTTGATGTCAACTGACCACTGATGACAAACTCCAGAAGTTTTCATTCATTTCAATATAAGTTATATATAAAATGCAAATCAAGGAAAATAGTAATCAATTTGTAATTAATGTATTCATTAGTAGCAAAAATTATTTTTTATTGCATTTATTACTCTTTTTTTATAATTAGTTTTTTTTAGTATTAATTACTATGCAATGATAAGCATTCCTGTGCTCTCCTATAAAATAAATTTAGATAACACTTACACTATATTTAGTGATAAAATTAATTTTATTATAACTGATATTTTTATTTTTCTGCGACCATTAGTTTCTACAGAAAAATGTTTATTTAATTTGATTAACGACTAAACTATATCTCGACTATAGTTGTGTCGCTGTTATGTAATTCATCGCTAATTTGTTAAATAATTATTGAATTATTTATATTTGACATTATTTTCTCGTTTATAGCCTTCAGAATAATCAAAAAGCCGAGACATAAGAGTATTTTAAATACACTTTTGTGTTGTTTTCGGCCCAACTCTCACAACAACTCATTACACTCAGAAGAAAATGGACAGTACTTTCCTAAGGTATGCCATTCCCAACATTCCAGACATCCCTTACTTTCCATCTATTATTCAATAGACTTTTTTTGTAATTAATTACTTGAAATGAGTTTATGTTTTCTGGAAACCCAAGCGATTCCAGAGATCATTGCATTTTTGGTTTATTTATTTAAAAAATAGTTTATTTAATAGTTTTTTTTTCGTCAAAATATTACTTTTGAAATGTAATTAAAGTGAGTGTCTGTTCAGTCACAGGGAAAGTATTTGTTGCCGAACATCAAAAGTCAAGACTCGCATAAAATCTGTTTAGTTATCGATTTGGACGAGACGTTAGTTCACAGCTCTTTCAAAGTGAGTGCAAAATTGATATTCAAATGAATCGATGAATGGGTTTATTAATTAAATTAATGCTTGATTTGTGTTATTAGCCGATAAATAACGCGGATTTTATAGTTCCGGTTGAGATCGACGGCACTATACATCAGGTGTATGTCCTTAAAAGGCCTTATGTCGACGAGTTCTTGCAACGGATGGGACAGCTCTACGAATGTGTCTTATTTACCGCCAGTTTGGCAAAAGTATAGCAATTTTTTCATTATTATTATTTTATCTCTATTCTGAACTAACGATGCGTTTTGTATGCCTGTGCGGAACAGTACGCCGACCCCGTGGCTGACCTATTGGATAAGTGGGGAGTATTTAGGGCGCGACTCTTCAGGGAGTCCTGCGTTTTCTACAGAGGAAACTACGTTAAGGTTTGTTCTGATAATGCTTTCAATCAATAGTTTATTAATTGATTGGAATTTGTTTTGCTTTCTATAGGATTTGGGACGACTGGGAAGGGATTTGAATAAAGTAGTGATTGTTGACAACTCTCCCGCTTCCTATATCTTTCATCCGGACAATGCGGTGCGTATACAATGTTATCATTAATAGAGTTTAATGTACTGATGGTCTGGTGTGTTATGCTTTACCTCCAGGTGCCGGTCGCCTCCTGGTTCGATGATATGACAGACACTGAATTAACTGATTTGATTCCGTTCTTCGATAAGTTAAGTAAAGTAGAGAACGTCTATTCGGTGCTGAGGAACGCCAACAATAGCCTGAACTCAAGCGCAGCCAACATTCAGCAGCAATTGGTTGTGAATAGAGCGCCCATTAATTTAGTGAACAACTCGACGGCCTCTTGTCTTCAACCGATACATCAGATCCAGAACGGATCGACGCCATCCTCTTAGTGGTAGTTGTTTTGTGTTTAATTCATAATAACTCTTAATATACTCTGAATTGAAGAACAGTTTCGGACAATAATTATAACTATAAATGGATTGTTTGGTTGTGTTTTGTCAGTCTTTTTGGACATTTAGTACAACTTTTAATGAGAAACTGTTTCAACACATTTGCCTTTCAATGCCGTCCATACTATGCGTCTAAAAGTACTTTGAATTTAACACAAATAACAATTTGCAGCTAATTATGGCTAATATTAATTGTGATTTGTTTTTCAAAACCTGTCATCAAAACAATTGGTGCCAATCAGTGATCGCACCACTACTTTAAAGCCGACACTCTTTTATCACATATTAATCAAAACAATTGAACAGAAATTAACAGTTCTTCGCGTGAATTGATTGCAATCATTGCTCTTCCTATCGAACGATCACTTCTACTGATAAATAGGTATTTTGAGCCCAAAATCATCGAATTTTACTCCAGAATTGGTTTGAGACTAAAGTGAGAGTATTTTATATATTTTTGATAAAAACAGTTAAATAAATGAATTGTTAGACAAATGGTCACAAAATTATTTAATAATCAGAAATACGCTTAATATTGGAATACGTTTTTTGTTTGTACTGTAAATACGATAATCGGAATTGAATTTTGTTAATGGATTTGAAAGACTCACTAATTGTTCGTAATATTGATGTGAAATACAGTAAATCTATAATTCAAACCATTCTTTTCATTAGAATTCTCTCTTTTTTTATAAAAAAGTTTTTAGAGTCCAGTGCCATAAGAATAGGGAATCGAAAGCCAGAATTTGAAACACCTGTTAGTTGTTGTCATTTGAGTGAATCAGTTGTAATGCCAGACCAGAAGTGCATATTTTGAGTGCAATATCAATGCAATAATCTATTGATAATCTAAGCCATAGTTATTGTATTTTTAAATATTTTCTAAACAAAAAGATTTTAAAACAATTTTATTGAAAGAAAAATTCAGAATAACTCTTATCAATGAATAAATAATTTTTAGTAAAAGTATCTTATATAAGTGTTAAAATCGGTGATATATTTGTTTGTGATATGGAGTGTAATAGCACTGAATTATTCCCATTAATTGCGGTAATTAATTTTAACTAAAATATCTAATTAATTGAATTAATATTTATATTTAATTAATTGAATTAATATTTATATCTAATTA
>JAQIYF010000058.1:0-16387 GCA_034700865.1 Oribatida sp. Gr-Ori-00025
AATTCTTATTTAAAAAAATATAATAAACAAAAATAAATAAATATTTGTCTCTAATTAATGGGTTTATTCTAATTTAGAATCACTAAAGAACTTGAATATCAAAAATATGTTACAAAAAATATTTTTTTGTGATAAAATAGTTAACAATTATAACAATATTTCAAAAATACATTAATAATAATAAGACTCAAAGTTTAGTATAACTTAAGTATATTCGCAGTGATGGCCACAACCGGCCGGACAGAGTGTGTTAGTTATAAGCCACTCCTGTATGTGCTGAAGGTGTCCGCCGTGTGCACAGCCCTGACACCAGACATAAAGTCCAGTGACAGCCACGTGACAGATGGAGCAGTTGGACGGTTGGGTTCGACAGCGTTCACAAATCCAACCGACTTTAGAGGTGAGAGGCTTTCGACAGATACCACACGTCGTGTATATTGTGGTCGACGTCTGGTTCAGACTATTAATGTATGGATGAGGACAGAGACGGATCACTTTGTTAGCCACACTCCAGAGTTCAAACCGACTTAAGAGATCAATATATGACTGATACCACTGCTGTTGGACAGACACGTCAATAGATGACTTCATTTTGTCGCCTAAGACTAAGAGCACTGACACAGATGTCTGGACATCGCCCTGAGAGGCATAAAAGTGAAGCATTTCTGCCACTAAACCAGTGAAAGGCCAGACAGGATTGGGCGGCGTTTTAGATGATAGAAGAGAATGCGAATGACTGTCCGTTTCACTGATTGACATGAAATTGATTTGATTGTGTCCGTCGTCCTCTTCATCCAAACTGGTCGGAGAACTCGGATCGTTAGTCGTGTCCGTAATCTCCGGTGGTATCGAACAGTCCTGTATTGCGTGTCGAGGAAAGAATGCCTCCCGCGGTAACTCCCAGTCCTGTTGGCCAGACATGGCATCTGTTAATGGATTAGAAGAACTCAATTCAAACCCTGATTGAGATAACGCGTCGTTTTCACTGAAGAAGAAATCGCCTGAAAATTGTTTTTTGGGCGTCGGCTGCGAAACGCGTTTAGGTTTTGGCTGAGAATTGCTTTCAATTATATCACTTAAGTCTGATTCCTCGTCATTACCGGACGTGTCGTTTACATTCATCTGCTCTTTAGCTTTATTTCCACTCAAATGTCTACCAGTGCTACCACTGGTGTGTCTGCTCGGGTTGTTTAAGTCATTTTTCTCACTGAAGTCTGTGATAGTGCCAACAGTGGCTGAGTTGACAGTATTCCCACTCCCGCTCAGAGTCCCTGACCTAACATTTGAGTTAAACATCTGTAACAGTATTTTCCAGGTCTGCGAGATTTGACTTCTATTGAGCCTTTCGGCCACTTCTGCATTGTATTGACACAACTCTTCGATAGACTTTCCATTTAATTGATATTTTTTGGCACAACTGACAAACCAATCCATAGAAAGGGTGTCATTCAGGTCGGGATTCGGGGACTGGAATAGCATTAGAGAACTGACAGCATTTCTAAACTGTTCCGACAAATCAGGAGTTTTTCTAAATAGTGAAGACAAACGAACACTTGAGTAGTTAGTCAAAGAGGAACCGGTAGTGATTGGACTGATTATACCACTACTGCTTATTATACTATTAAGACCGACGGAATGGGCTTTTACTAACTCTTTATTAGTATAAACACTACTTTTCAATATGACATCACTGGCAGCGAAGGCCACGTCTCCGCACGGGTTGATCGACAGTCCGATCGGATTGTAATGATTCGATGGTCTGAAGGCCGACTCAAAGAAGTGTTGGTATAAAGTGCTGTCTTTACTGGTGGACAAGAGGACGTGTGGGTCATTCTTCCAGGCGAACCCTGTGGCCACATCCTTGTGCTCTTGGAATATAGCTGACGGAACGTACAGACGCTTTATATCCCAAACATAGATACTAAAGTCAACGACAAGAGAACAGCTCCCGATATGAAAGTCACGGTTTGGCCGCCACTTAATCCGAGAGACGGGAGCTATGGTTTGGATGTTATAAAGTAGTTGTGGTTTCGTTGGGTTCGAGAGATCCCATACTTTAATGGCTTTATCGCGTCCAGCGGTGGCCAACCACTTGCGCTTATCAGGATTTGGATGCCAATCACAAGCCAGGACAGGCCCGTGATGTGCTATAAAGTTAGTGTCGGAGCGATCGCTTCTCCTAATGTCCCAAATCTCTACATTTCCCGTCTCCTGAACGGACGCGAAATTAAAGTATGAGTTCTGTGACGGAGCGAACTGTACGTCGCGGACACTCTCGGAGTTACTGATGAAAGTACTCGTCGCCTCTTTCCTCCTCAGGTCAAACAGTTTCATTCGGCCGTCTTGTGAACCACTCAGAAGCAGATGTGGTTCCGACGGATGGAAACAAACTTTATTAACCGTTCGCTTGTGATCATTGAAGACGACGTCCTGTTTTGATCGGCTTTGCTTCTGGAGATTCCAAGTGACCACCGCTCCATTGGTGGCGGCAGTGGCCAACACATTCTCGTCCACTTCATTCCAGGCCACGTCATTACAACTGTAGTTTAGATTTAGATTTTTGCCAACTCTTAGATTAAATGCTTCCCCGAAGTGGTCCTCATTTATCTCAAAAATCTTGAATACCGTCCGACCGGCGACGGCCACCAAATTGGCCTCACGATTGACTGCCAGGGCATTGGCCGGGCCATCAAGTGTTGTATTAAACCCTTTATTTGACATTATCTTCAAATCTGATTAAACGTTAATTTGATTCACATTTTTCTGAAGTTTAAAATCAATTGAAAAATGTTCTCATTTTTCCCCGTTTTATGATATTTATTGACCACAAGTAGTGAATAAATAATCTGTAAATAGATTTCATTCAATGAAGAGTTGGTTTTCAAACAATTAATTAAATTTCTTAAGAAATCAATTAATAATTTATTTTATTTTTTGGTTAACTTTTTAGTTCAAAAACAAATGAATTGTTTTTACGACAAAACTATTGATTCAATCCATTCATCCATTGGGAGAAACTTTGAGATTACAGTCAAATCTCTTTATCAGTATTTCAATCAATTCATTAATAATTAATATATTTTAAGCCATATATTAGAGAAAATAATGTAAATTAATTGAAAATATATTAATTAAATTCCAATTAATTAATTATTATTTAATCTTAATTTAAGTTTTATTTAAAATATGATTAGTTTGTGGTTTGCATTAAATGTGTTTCACTGTATGAGTGATGGCGTGAATCCGATTCAATGGAAATCACTTCAAATGAAATCACTTTTCAATTAATTAATTGTTATTTACTTAAAATTAAATCAATTTTTTATAATTATTTTTAATCAAAACTTCAATAAAATTCAGATGAAATGGATTTACCGAAAGGTCCCGAAGGTATGAATCGGATTACTTCTGAAGACAATATAGAAATGAATGTTTTGCTGAAATTGTTTTCATTTTTTCAATTCAATTGTTTCTTTTTTGCAGATCAAGAGCTGAGGAATATTATCGACAAATTGGCACAATTTGTGGCCAGAAATGGACCCGAATTTGAACAAATGACTAAAGATAAACAAAGAGATAATCCGCGCTTTTATTTCCTATTCGGCGGCGAATTCTTCAACTATTATCAGTACAGAGTGACCACTGAACAGGCCATTCAACGTAAACAACAGGAAATGCATCACCAGATGATCGGACAGCAGATGATGGCTTCCGGTCCGCCGCCCCAACAGCCCCTTTGGCCCAACAATGGCGTCAATAACCTCAACAACAACTTAGACCCAAATGTTTTAACTCAACAAATCAATGAACTTCAGGAACAGATCCGTCAATCGGAGGCTAATCTGACGGCTCAACACCAGGTCTTAATGCAAGAAAAACAGATTATTATTGACGATGTCATCAATCAATCACAAGAGGAACAGATGAGACGAATGTCTGAAGACTTTAACGTGAATTTGAATGAATTTGAAAATGTTTTGCTTCCGATTACCGAAAACTGTACTAAAGAGTCGATTGCGGTTAGGATTAGATTTTCACTTATTATTGCATTTGATTAATAACTCAATTGATTGTCTTAAAGAACGGAAAGGTTTGGATATTCAACAACTGTAACGCACCCGTCCATTACGATGTGGTGGCCAGATATCTACTCAAACGGTAAGTTACATACCATTCCTGGGGATAATTGATTTGATAATTGTTTTAATGGACAGAATCACAACAATGGGAACGACATTTGATTCCAGACTACACTTACTTTATCTGATTAACGATTTATTCAATCATTGGTAAGGAATGAGCGAAATATTTGTATTGAAAACAAACCGGACTTTAATTGAATTGTAATTATTGATAGTTTGAGGAAAGGAGACGACTGTCTGAAGAGATCGCTGGAGAAAGTAATTGTTCCCATCTTTTGCCAGACATTGGTCGACGCAGACGATGAGAGACAACAAAAGCTGACAAAAGTATGTGATTAACCATTGAATCAGAGGTTCTCAAACACAAGACAGAAAGACATTCTGTATCAGACATTTAATTTCTGATTTGAAAATTGAAATATGATTTTGAGAACCACTGAATTAATGGCAAACCAATTGATTCAATGGATTGAATGCCCTATTTTGACAGCTTCTGAAGTTATGGGAAATGAATCAGTACTTTGAACGCTCGGCACTGGATGTAAGGCTTTTGTACTTTAGCTCAAATGCTAAACAAAATGATTTATAAAAAAAAGCAATTGATTTGAAAGACAGATATAAATTGTTTTGTTGTTTTCACATAAATAGCAGTTACAAAACCCATCGATGGCTTTGGCTAACTATAAGGTAAGGCATTTCACACTTACTTCTCCTCCATTTCCATCTATCCATCAAAATATAGTCTCTTTTTGTGTGTTGTTGTTTCGATTGGAAAATTAAAATTTATTTGCTTTTATTGAGAGTTTAAATTGAGTTGAATTCCAGTGAAACCCGATTTGAATATTTAGGTCAAAGTATTGTTTTAATTGTATTCTTAGCTCTTATACCGAATCTCTAAATTGACTTTTCTTTTGATTTCTCTTCTCGATTGGTCTCTCGTTTTGCTTTGCCGTCAAAAGAGTGCTCTTTTGAATGAATTTTCAGGTCAGATCAGTTCCGTTACAAACGGACAGTTATCTAAATACAGTCAACTCCAGAAACAACACTCAGAGTTTGTGGCCCACATCCAGACACAGATACAGCGATTACAGGTCTTATGCGGTCTTATTGTTTCTATTTTTATTAAATTCTAATTCTTTTTATAATTAGCAACAAAAGCACCAAATGGTTCAAAATGTGCCACAAATGCCCGTTACGTCACTCCCGATGTCAGTCAACTCTTCAATGTCTGGACATCCCGTTCCGCGCCGTAAGAGGTCTAAGAAATCTGATATTTGATTTAGAATTATATCTCTGTTTTCAGTATTAATGCCAAATCAATCATCATTTGGCGCTCGGCCTCCGATGATGGCTCCGTTCGATCAACTAAATCAGGGCCCACCACCGCCTGTCCCCATGTTCTTACCTATGGTTCATCAAACGCCTCCTCCCGGACCACTGCCTACTTCTAATGCCAATCAGTCACCACAACCTCTTTTATTACCACAATTACATCAATCGCCTCAAATGCCAGTCAGATTACCTCCAGTTCCCCAAATGCATCAGCCAATGGTACCTACGAACCAGCCTTTCCCTAACGCTCTTGGAGTGGGCGGACCCTTTCCCCCAACATCTCTGCCAACTCACCAATTCTTCAATACAGTTCACAATTCCAGTCCAATTCCTTCAAAGGAAGTGATACCAGACGTACCATATTTTGAACTTCCGGCGGGCCTTATGGCACCGCTGGTCAAACTCGAAGACTTTGAATATAAAACAATAGTTCCATCAGATATACGGTTACCACCGCCCGCACCACCTAATGATAGATTGCTTCAAGCGGTGGAAATGTTTTACGCGCCGCCCACTCACGAGAGGCCTCGTAATAGTGAGGGTTGGGAACAGTTAGGGTTATATGAGTTCTTTAAAGCCAAGTCTCAGACAAAACGACTCAAAGAAAACTCTAAAACGGATTCGTTTGACAATTCAATTGAAGAAAACAATACATTTAATAAAATTATTATCAAAAATGAAATTAATTCAATAGTGGATCAAAACTCTGAAACACAATCAATACAATCGATGCCAACCTCACACTCAAGACATCGGAGCCCTTCACCTAAAAGACGATATAAAGAAGACAGAGAGGAGAGGGGGGATCGAAGGTATTCATAATATGAATTCCATATTATATGATAATTATCTATATTTGAGAGCATTATTGAAATCAATATTATTTCAAAAGTCCTCGAAAAACGAAAGCTCGAAGAAGTAGAAGTCGTTCGCCGGTCAGCTCTAGACGAAGACATTCTCGATCTCATTCACGGTCTCGTTCCCGAAGTTCAAGTCCTGTCCGGTCTTGGAGTCCAACTCCACCGCCTCATAATTTTGCGTTAGTTTTGAAATATAAGCCAAACATTGATTCCATTTAATAAATATTTAATGTTTTAGTCCTTACATTAAGTCTGAGTCAAGACTTGATGAGTCAAACAAAGGCCATCAGATGTTGAAGAAGATGGGGTGGTCTGGAACTGCTGGACTCGGAGCCGCCGAACAAGGAATACAAGGTTTTCATCATTTCATTCAATTCTAACAATAATCGCAAACTCTTTGAAAATTGAAGTGAATTAACAATGGATTGAATTTTCAGATCCGATAAAAGGCGGAGAAGTGAGAGAAAGGGAGGAAATGTATAGAGGGGTCGGTATTAAGACTGTAGATAACGATCCATTCGAGAAGTTTCGCAAAAACAAAGGCCAGGCCTTTCTGCAGAGGATATCTCAAGGAAGGAGTGATAAATGAAATCATTTTTTTTAATTATTTGTTCATTAAATCATTGAATAATTGATAACTTTTAACAATAAATTTGAAAACGAAATAACAATAACTTTGAAAAAAAGCGATTAAATTATTGGTAATATTTCAACGAAAACATCAGTCAGTTATTGGTTTTGCAAATGTATTATCGAATTAGAAAATCACTGATTATTTGTATAATTAATTAGTATTAGAATTAGTTATTAATTGAATTACAAAACTTTTGGACTGACTTTTGTTTTCCATAATTCTATATATTTTTCTTAATTATTAAACATTTGTTATAATTATTTGTTATTATAAACTACTATTAACTTCAACAACAGATTTGATTCTTAAGATTCAGATCAAACAAACAGTGAGTTTAGTCTCCAATCATCTCAAACGACAAAACAATTTAATTGATTATAATTTGTTCAGAATTTTTGTTTCACTGGTTTTCAAGAAAAAAAAAATATCAAATATCGACTGAAAATATTGGCGAGAAATGAAGTGAACGACTGATTGGCCAAAAATTAGCCGAATAATTGAGTTTCTGTTCTGGTCTCTAATTGGAAATACAGTTATATTTCGGTATTGTATTTGAAATGTCAGTAAAAACTTTTTGGTAGGAATAGTGTAAAACATCACAACATATCGATGTCATCACTCAAGAACTTAAAACTGGTATTCGATGGCCGCCACTCGACGTGAGCTAACTTTGCGTTTGGCAGAGGAACTACAGTTGGGAATAGAAACAGAAAGAGAAACCAAAAGTCAATATCACATAAAAACACATAATTTTTATTTTCTTAATCTTATCTACAGAAGAGATCTTTGATTTCATTATAAATTAATTGATAAATAATAATAATATTGTGACTAAAAAATGATTTGTATATTAAAGTGAAAAAATTTAAATAATTTTATATATAAATCAATACTTTTGTTATAAATGAATATTAATTTTTGTTTTTTTTTGACTTAAAATTGTTTCTGAAATAACATTTAAATAATTTAAATGATATTCGGGTTATGATTAACGGGGCGTAACTCGAGCTAAATGAGAGCCCTCTTCGCCAATTAGTTCATAATATGTCTCAGTGTCAGTACCTTTGCCACTACCGGCGCTCTCGTCATCGTCACCGTTACTCTTCATAGCGGGCACCAGAAATAGTAGCGCCAAAGCCATAATCGCGTGCCAACAGCTGTTCCATTCAATACAACAATTAAGTTAATCAATCAGTGATTGGCATAAAACTGATGGCAAACCTGTGAGTAATCGCATAATTGTCTTGTGTCTCAAAGAACGCATAGACGACAAGCCCTCCGGCAGTCAACGCAATTCCGGGCAAAATACTGAAAATCCAAAGACGACCCGAAGGATAGCATGACTTTCGACAGCAACGGAATACCTGTTTAATGGAAAAAATGAAATTTTGTTTAAAAGAGAAAATATTTCAGAGCACTAGAGTTTCTAACCCAAGAAATGACAAGAATCGCAGCGCCTATACCGGCCGGCAATGCAAACGCCCAAAGACTTGTTCGATCGGTTTCGACGGCAAATGCAATCAAAATTCCACCGAAAATATGAAAGAAAGGGCGGCAGAGGTCCGGCGTATTGGCCAAAGTGACTAACGTTACCCAAAAGGCTAATATCGCTGAATAGAAATCTCCGAATTGTAAGACATTTACGTTTAACAGACAATACGATTGCGGATAATCAGAATCACACGCGTGGTATAACTGCTCAGGGAATGGGAATACAAACCAATTATTATTGCAATTAAACAATACATTCAATATAACAATAGAGTACTGACTGTGGATGAGGTCATTGTTGTCAAATAGACCAACGCTTCTGTGAAGTGCTTCTTATAAGCGGATAATATCACAGACGGAATGAACATTACATTACTTAATGTGAGTAATAAAAAGTTGAGCAAAAGTTGATCTTCAGGTATGGCTTGTGAGCCATCGTTACAAAACCATCCCTTCCATCCTAACATTCATTTAAAGCAGTCAATTATTGAATTATAATTACAATTAATCTGAAAGAACTCAGACCTGCTTTGCATAAACAGGTGCCAAAGAGAACGCCTCCACTCAGGTATTGGACACATTTGCCTCTATTAGCGCACTTGGAGTGCAAACAGGGCGCGGATGCGATGTCCAAAAGGATTGATGTCTTATTGGCCTCACAGGACATCTCAGGATATCTGATGTCATCGTTTATATAGCACTCGACTTTCAATGTCATAAACCAATTGCCAGGCTTTGGGAATGGGATTAGACTCGTTCTGAACGCTGACCCGTCAGCAAATTCAGTGGAACTGGTGTTGACTTTTAATTCTCGTAAACAATTGGGCGAAAATCCAATTCGACTAAATTGAAGACATAAAGCAATGGAATAGTTCTGTTGTGATGTGTTAGTGAATGGGGAAACACCGAAATTGACGGAAAGGGTTCCCCCGATGTCTGACTGAGGAGTGATTCCAAACTCAAGAACAGAAATCCTATCGTTTGGTATTTCAGTGAAGACAGAAATGTTTTGATTCGGTTTGAAAGCCGTCGCGTCGTTATGACTGTATTTGAATTCTAAACTGTTTGGAGTGTCATAACGGGTCAGTTCGATATGCTTGGGACGGAAGGGCTCTATTGTCTCTAGTGTTTGGTTGGGTGGGACTGGACTAGAATAGGATGTGAGCGATGGCTCTGATGTCGACAACTCTTGTAATTCAGTTTCAATTGAGAAACAATTCTGGTGTTGATCGACAGTGAGGTTAAGTGTGATCTGAATCGGATCCACCCCTTCATCGAATAGTGTTCTGAAGCGCTCGATCTTCAGGTAAATCCAAGCGTCCGATGGAATTGAATGGAAATCAAAAGAGCATTCGTCGCCTCTATTGTCTGTTTTACTGCAATTGAATGCAAAGTCATTGACTTCAGAAGAGGGCAAAGCCATGGCTCGCGAATAGATGGCTATCGGACAGAAAATGTTGGTTCTGAAGGAGGATTCAGGTATTTGTGCGCACTTTTGAACAACAAGTTTGGCACTAAAACAGTTGGAATTCATAAAGAATCGAAAATATGTTGAATTCGTTATGTTTTGTACAAAAGGATAGTTCGGACTCAAGACTAATATCTCATTGTTTGGCAACAAATGGTTGACTCTTTTCAACGATAGACTAGAAGTGAGTTTGTGCTGACATTCACTTTCCAGTCCCTTCTGTGCTATCCTGTCGTCCACTTTATTCAAATACGATAACGCAAACCAATCGCCGGGCAATGGATTCGTCATATTCATTGTCACAACAGTGGAATCGCTCTTCAATTCAATCAAATACTGGTTCGGGTCTTCTGTAACCAAATTCTCCGGAAATGAGGCGTTATTTATATTAATGACAGGAAGACTACCCCAACGCAAGTGAACGGACACATCAAGCGGTTCACACATTCGTCCGTTCATTAGATTAATTGAAGAATAAGTTTTCAGTGAATTCCTCAAAAATGAGATGTCAGTGTTGGAGGAGTTGAACCTCCACTTAGCCTCCAACACCCCCTCTGGCACTACATAATGAAAGATCTGAACGTCTCTATAGGAGCGCAACGGAAGTAACGGTCGCGAAGACTCAAATTGATTGCAATTAACTGTAAAATAATTGATTCAATCAATTATTACTTGAAATGTGTTTTTAATAAAAATCTTTTTCATTTAAATCATATAAAGTTTGGGAAATGAATAATAGCTTTAATTAATTGGTCTTTATTTCAAATTTCCGGTTCTGGCAAATGAACGCAAACTTTTCTCATACAATACATTAGAGTATAATATAATTCTGTAATTCTTAACGGTTTATATTAGCCGTTATCCGGGTCTTAGAATCTATGGTATAATTAAAACCTATAGTAAAATGATAAGCAATCAAATTGATAATAAAAAATCATTCAAATTCTTGTGAAATTCACTTTTAATTTCAAAATAAAATAAAATAGAGATAAAAATGTTTTTCATTTCATTGGAAGCGAAAGAAAAAGTCTAATCAAAATGAATAGACAACTGATGGCTAGAAATCAAGAAAAGAGACAAAACCCATAACTACTGTATAAATAATTTTGAGAGAGAGAGCTAGTAGTTATTTAGGTTGAGCTGGATACTATTACTCTATTAATGTTTAGAATAGCTATCACTTTCAGTGATTTATTGAGTCGACTGTCCTCTCACTAACCACTAATTGAACTAAAAATAGAGAAAACATAAATCAATCGATTCCTTCAAATCCCTAAATATTTATTTAAGAGTTTCACTGAAAGTGAGAATTTCTGTATAACTGATAACCAGAAAAGAGGACAAAAATTCACGAATTTCACAGAATATTCAAAAGCCAGTCATTATATGCATTAAAAAATTAGATTCAATTTATAATAATTATAATAAAAAATAATATTTAATAAATATATAATTTATGCAATTTTTAAAAATACAAAAGTTTCCAAATTATATACATTTTGTGATACAATCTAACAATTTGTTTAATGTTTTAGAAATTCCTATTTTATTGCTACTGTAGTAATTAAAATATAGGTGTAATAAAATATGCATGCTTCATTTCCTGTCTTACAGAAGGGGCTTATTTTCACACTTAAGTCATTAGGTTTAAGAGGGGGTTAATGGGGGTTAAGAATCAATTGGATTCTTAAGGAATTATTAGAGTCCTAATAATTCTTAAATTAATGGATAGATTAGAAGTTATTATTAACGGATAATTAATTATATAAAGGAATTTGCATTTTATTTAATTCCTATTAATTAGTGAACAAATTCTAGTGTTTTATTATATGAAATAAAAATTAATTAAAAAAATAATTATAATTTAGAATTGCTTTCATTAAAGTAATGAATTTAAATATTCTTTCATTAAATTCTGTAATCTATTGATAAGCATATGAATCATATTATGATTTAATGAAATCCTAATCTACTGTAAGTGTAAATCATTGCAAATATTTCACACATTTTTCATATCAAATGTAATTTAATATCGCTTTTGATAACAATTACTAAATACATAACTTAAGGAAAACAATGGACGGGTGGGTCGGGTGTGTCCGCACAGACACTACCAGTAAAGCAATTAATTGAGAGATCAATGTATTAAAGGATAGGAAACAAAGGGTTTAATCGATTAAATGGTTTGCAAAACAAAACCAAAAGATTAGCAAAAGATTTGATTAATTAATGAAAAGCTTTCATCAAATCATTGATAAAAATGAAAATAATTTTCAAATTAAATATCGATTTCTGTTTCAATTGAAACCAATGTTTGCTTTAAATGAATGAATGAATGCATTGATTGCTTACGTTCTGCAGAGGGTCTGACCATAAGAGTGGTGACAATGAGACCGATAGTGACCACCACTTGAGTCCGACCTCCGAGAGGGCCGACAAAAGCCATCTTCTCTTCAGTCCAATCACATCACAAACTAGTGCTTCAAAAGAGTGGTTCAATTCATTTGTTCACAAATTCTGTGACAAAACTAAAGAATTTATTGATTTATTTCAATATTTTATATCAATTTTCAGTTTCAAACTCAGAGCCAATTAGTTGTGGACTTCAATAGAGTCTATCATTGAATGAAATTATTTCTAATTAATTATGAATTGCATTCAAATAATATAAAACTTATTTTTAAAAAGCAATTAAAAAATCAATTGAATGATTGAGTCGAGTCCTCCCCCTCTCCACCACTTTTGGCAATATTTTGTCCCCTTTTTGCACACGAATTGGTTGCGCAAACACTTTCATTGATTGCATGTTTCTGTCCATCAGTTATGTAATACTCTTTTGTCCCCCACTTCTGAGCCAATCACTCAAAAGCACATTATATTGAGTGACGTATTGATTGAACGACCCATTGATTAGACAACAGATGACTGTTTTTGAGTGACTCTGCGTTTTATACATTAGTTTTTGAAAACAAATCACTCATTGATTCAGTGATTCATTGGATTTAATTAAACGTTTGATTGTTTTGATTGCAAAATATGTTTAATTTCGGACTATTTCACGAACAGTTCCGTCCATTCAATACGATATACCGATGCTATTCTGTGTCTATGCTTCCGGGCAATGAACGGTCAGATGTGGAGAGAGGGGGGAAGATAATAATGCCCCCCTCGGCACTCGATGTCCTCACCCGACTCAACATACAATACCCGATGCTCTTTAAGTTGACTAACAATCGGCACAAACGGTTCACTCATTGCGGAGTTCTTGAGTTTGTGGCCGACGAGGGAAAGGTATATCTGCCGTATTGGCTGATGAGAAACCTTCTTCTGGAAGAGGGAGCGATGGTTCAGGTGGAGAGCGCGTCTCTACCCGTCGCCACGTTCTCTAAATTCCAGGCCCAAAGTCCAGACTTTCTGGATATACATAACCAGAAGGCGGTTCTGGAGAACGCTTTGCGAAACTTCGCGTGTCTTACGACCGAAGATGTGATTGCAATCACTTATAACGACAAAGTCTATGAACTCTGTGTTCTTGAGACCAAACCGGGTCCGGCCGTCAGTATAATAGAGTGCGATATGAATGTGGAGTTCGCGGCGCCCGTCGGCTATAAAGAGCCGCAAAGATATAAACCAATGACTGAAGACGAAGAGAATCGCGACGACAACAGCTCTGTCCTCAGCGAAGACATGCCTTCAGACGGCGAGTCATTTGTTGCGTTCGGCGGTAAAGGAAACCGTTTGGACGGAAAGCTTAAGGAATTAACTAATGAGAGCACTAATGGAAAAGTACCGCAAAGGAGCCAAAGGCGAGGAATACCTGATTATGAGTACCAAATCGGAACACTTAGGTTCATAAGAACTGCAAAACCTGTTCCAGCGGTCGATCCGACGACCGACAAAAAGAGTGATTTTGAAGCGTTTAAAGGCGAGGGACAGACACTTATAAAACGGAAATAAATCTAATTTATTGTAAAATTTTAAATAATTGTAAAAACTATTGGAATCATAAAACTTATAAAACAATATCATAATTGAAGAGCAAATGAATTCTCTATTCGTAGCAATTGTTTAGATAATTAACGATAATATCGCTGTAATTCTGATACTAAGAAAAAAAAGTGAAAAACTATTTATTGGCCAACAGTTGGAGAAAAAGTTATGATTTTATTCTTCAAATTGTATATAAAGTTATAATTCATTGAATAACTCACTCATAATGAGTGTAGGAATTGATTTGTATTTAATTTATATGTATTTAAAATCAAATAAATATTATAATTAAAAACACTTATAATAATAATAATTAAATGAATAAAAGATGGAATGAAAGCAATAAATAAATGAATATTTATAATACTGTAATGAAGTGATAGTTTTAAAGACAGCTTTGGGTTATTTTCCACGTCAACCGTCCCTTTAGTGCATTGTCTTTAAGTCTATATTTATAAATCTGAGCCAAAAGTCTTTGGTTTTGTTCCCTTTCCTTCTGTTTCTTCCGATCTCTCTTTGCTTTAACTTCCGGTAAATTATTATAAATTTTTTCTGTTTGTGCTCTCATTTCTTCGTGAGTGAAGAGCCGTTTGATAGATGACTGAAAGACCGGTTGAATTACATTTGCTTTAATCACTTTTGCCTTTTCTTGTTGTCTAACGAACTGTTTTGCCATTTCTATGAGTCTCTGGTCTGCAGTTCTTTTCCTAATGTCAGCGATCGTATGAATTCTATTGATTCTAATCTGAGAATTGATTCGCATATCAACGCAGTGCCGATCAAACGCCTCCTGAAGTGGAACCGGACTCGAACTCGAAATTATATTTTGTTTTTCCCTACTCTTAAGGACAGAACTCCGAGAATAGGGTTTAGATATTCGGGAAATGTTTTTGTTTTTAGGATTTTGATCGTAAGGTATAAACCAAGAAATGGGTTCTTTGTTCTCATTCTTCCAAATTCCAAACTTTTCAGATATTCTTTCAATTATTGGTGAATCGGATTCTGAATTTCGTGAAGAAGTTAATGAGGTTTGAATGGCTTTAGTGATGAGTGTATTGGGAATCAACTCTTTGTTGGGAACTCTATTTTCTTTGTTTTTCTGTTTAAGAGACTGTTCTGTCAAATAGGAGCGAATGGTTTGCGTTCCGGCGCTTACTTTCTTTACTTTTTCAGAATTTCTCAACATTTCTTTCAAAAACGATGAAATTCCAAAACTGGTGTTCGTCTGACTCCCGAAGTCTTTCAATTGTTTTCTCTTCTCAGCACTCAATTCAATATTAAGCAAAGAATCGGTGGTTTGTATGCCTTTTGACTGAGGGTTCGGTCGCTTAACTCGAGTCTCGTTTTCAGTATTGATCGCCAATTCGGCTAAAAATGAGCGATTCGTTTGTGTTTCAGAGCTTTCTTTCATTAAATTATCTTTTGTTTGCATTCTTTGTCTCAAAATGAATGAAATATCAAAACCAGTTCCGACAGACTTCTTAAGTCCTGTCCGACTGTTTGCCGAATAACTTCTATTTCTAATGCTTTGCTTATCAATAAATCGATCCATTTTTGAAAAACTTTTTTCTGATATATTCTCAGACGAATCACTCACTTCTTCTACTTCTTCGTCGTCTTCTGATTCCGATGACGAGTAATGAACTAATTTTTGAGTCGTTAGTGTCATAAGAAATGGCTTTCCTTTGCCGTCGGGTTCACTGCGTTCAGAGCCAACGGTTGCATAACTTAGGTTCGGGTCTAAAGTTTCGTTAATCACTTGGATTAGTCCTAAACTATCCAACTCTTCATCGTTTGCCTCCCTTTTAGTCCTTCCGAGCAATTGTCGTACTTTAGCGGCCAAAGCGTCCCGATCTGTGTCTCTCACCGAAACAATTCCAACCGATTCATCGCTTTTATGGCTTAAAGTAAAAATAGTGGAACGGCTCGAACCAGAGTTCTGTCCAATAAGTGGCGGTCTGTCCACCACTTCCGACGTCTCTATTGGTTCTAACATTTGTCCCACATTTTCATCGATAGACTGATTGACAAAAGCATTTAAATTATTGTCGGGATTAGAGTCTTCGCCACCGATTGGTTCCCTTCTGTCTGCGACCACTTGAGACGATTCGAAACTAATTTCTAACAATGAAATCGGAAGTAATGTCTCAAACAGTTCTGTCGGATATGAACAGAGCTGAGGAAGAAGTGGTGAAGCCGTCAGATCAGAAGATAATTCGATATTGTCTTCAGTATTGGTGTCAATGTCTTGAGTTTGAAATGAAATCAAAGCATTTGTATTAATATCCGTCTCATTATTATTATTATTACTATTTTCAGACATAACGTCAACTAAAATAAAACTAAAATAATATTAAATTCAATTAAATTAAACATTAATTTAGAAATTGTTTTGATTTTTAAAAATCAAATCATTTAAAAATCCGTTGTTTATGTCAATTATGCAAACATACAGTAAAACATATTTAAT